>VYZT01006664.1:54607-72538 GCA_013400735.1 Pomatostomus ruficeps | reverse complement strand
CTTCCCCGAGGATAAAACCCCGGGTCTTTCTTTTGTCTTCCTCATCACTGGCTTTTTCACATCATTAAACCCTCTGTGGAATTCATACGAGGAATCCCTTTCTTCTTCTTTGCCTTCATGCGTGCTTTTCTACATCTGCAGCTAGGAGACTGCCCACTCGGGTGGGGGGGCTTGCCTTTGAGCGAGAGGGTCGCTTTCTGTGGCACAGCCGGACCCCTGGGCTCTCCAGCCAAAGCGCAGCCTCAGTTGGTGTCTCACAGGGGTAAATCACCGGTTGTCTTCAGCTCCATCTCTGAGGACTCATGCGTTCAAGTGTTTTTGGCACCCAGTACAAAGTGTGAAGACTGCGTGTAAAGTTCATTGAGGTTTCTGAGACTTGCTGTTGACTGCCTGATTCCCAGCCCTTTATTTGGCACAGGTAGGATGTGGTGAATGACAGCACAATAGACTGTAAACCAGCTTCCATATTTTAATCTGTTTCTTTTTTCTACAAGGGGAGGGGGATTTTTTTCCTGGCATTCCTCCACTGCTCTCCACAGCCTGAAATTAAATTGCTAGAGCGCTGCCCTAAGAGATTTTAATTTACATTTCAATAGTCCAATGTAGCAGTTACTAAATCTCCTTGTTGGCGTAAGCTTAAGGTTCTGGTTAGTCACTAAGGTTTTTGATATTGGGGAGAAATAGATATTTAACTGTGAGGATTAAGGTGTAATTTCTTTTGCTGTAGAAGGCTATGAGCACAGGAATTCTGTCCCTCTGTTAGAAGGGTTTAAAAAGAACCAACCCACAGTTTTTAATTACTTCCACCTCAGCTGAGGAATGACACAGGAGAAGCAGACTTGCCTAACCTAATGCTGCTCAGCCTGGGTGAAGAGAAGCATGCAGTCCCTCCACCCCTCCTGTACCCCACTGTGTGTGATTTATTAACTTACCAGAGGCAAAATAAAAGAGGCCATTAAAGGTCAAGAAGTATAGTTTGATGCATAGGTAAAGGAGGCATTTACCTAGAAAGTCAGGGATATGAGAATGACCTTATTTCCAAACTCTGTCCCTGGCAGAGCCTGGGGAGCTGCTGCATTTACCCCTGGGCTGTGGGTGAGAGGGGCAGCCCTGGCAGCCCTTCCTCTCCCTGCAACTCCCTCATCTTCTGTCCCTGTGCTGAGACCAGATGAAGCTCTCCATGGCTGCTCCTGGGCTGGCCCTTTCTCTTAATACCAGCCCCTTTCCATTCTGCCCTGTCCCCAGCTACTCCTCTGTCCTATAGGACTGGAGTGCTACTGAGAGGCAGCTCAGCAGCTCCACACTTGATGGTTTGGACAGCCTTAAACAGTGTATTTTATGCCGAGGTTATTGCAGGAGAAGACCTAGCAGCTAGTGGAAAAGGCTGAGATGTGCATGTGCTCACAGCATGGGTGGCACAAGGCATTCTGTCCTGTCTGTCGCCTGGGCAGCTGAGAGAGGTCATGCTGCAGCAAGGAATTGAATCTGGCAGGCAGAGTGAAAACCAAATCATTGTAATGGGGAGGGAGATCTGTTCCCGGCTTATTGATCCTTAAAGGAAGCCAGACTTCTGGCTTCTGCAGGTTTTTTTTCTGTGTTGATCTTCTTCCCTTTCACAAGGAAAGCTTTCCCTCACTACCCAGACCTCCCTGGTGCAAAGCTGGTGATGGGAGGAGTTATGTTCTCACCTGGCAGTGGCTTTTCCAACTTGTCTCTGTAGTGTCCATGTCAAGGGAGAAGGAAACGTGCACGTGGTCCTGACAACACCTGATGAGGGTACCCTAGGCTGGAGGGCAATGCTGTAGTGTATGAAGTTGCTGCACCTTTAAGTCTCTTCCTTGGACTGTGACACATCTCTGACTTGCTCCCGTGGTGCAATGGATGTCTGTCCCATTGCAATGCCAAAATCTAGAGGCACATTCTAAAATACCTGAAAAAGAAGAGGGTGGACATCCCAATAAAAAATCCTTTCAATACGGTCAGACTGAAGAATCCTACTGCACAGCCATTCTGTGGCTCTTTCTACCTTTGTTGCATTATTTTTTTCCTTTGGTATGAAAAATATAATTCAGTATCGGGGAAAAACAACCCTTCCAATGAGACAATGCTGAGCAACTCTCATCTGATATCAAAATGACTTTTTATATGAGCAGCTGAAATGCTAAAAGTTTTATTTCTAGAAATTGAAAGCACATATTAAATGGAATAATATTCACCTGAACATTAGCAGGGTTTCCTCAAGCAGAAACAAAGAGGTAAGCTCCAAGCATCTGCCTGATTAGAAACTAAAATGATCTGATTTTACCACTGAGCATGCTGTGTAAACATGTAAGCATGCCTTTATCTCCCTTTATACTTTCTGTGTTCTGATCTCTTGTCCTTCTCAAGATGTTTGCTGTGTCTTTTCTGGAAAACAAAAGCACCAGTCCCATTACCCAGAACCCCCTGTGCACCACCTGCCCTGTGAATCCCACAAGGTGTTTCTCTGTGTGTTGGAAAAATCTGCTGGGATGACAGATACAAGTACAGGATGTTTATTTTAAATCTAAAACCCAAAGTCCCCAAGCCTAAGTTGTTCCTTGACCAGGACCATTATTCCTTGAGGGTCACCTTTCAGATTACCCTGGGAGCAGCTACAGATGCTGACAGATGCCATAAGTGCTATATGACATTTCAGAAAAAGGAGCCAGGTACCAAGTGCAGGTTACTGTAAAAAAGTGACTTGGTTGCTTAAAAAAAGGAAAATTATAGCAAATGAATATATGAGGCAGTCAGTGACCTCTGATACTGTGTATCTGACTCCCTTAATGCTTGACAAATGGTTTAAGCTCAGTGGCTGACTTTGGAGGAATGGAGCATGCACTCAGCTCAAGCATAAGCATTTTTCCAGAATAACACAGAAGTTAATGTACTACAATAAAAGCATCTGCTTTATTTAATGACCCATTTCATCATGTGATTCCTGTCTTTAACTATGAAATGCCAGCAGTTTTCAAGTAGGCTGAGAGTGTCCCAGCACTGATATGCCTGTTATCTTATTTTTATGAGGGAAGGAAAAAAGGGAATGAGAGCTGTAAATTATTTCTGTCAATGCTGGAGGTGTCCTCTTCTGACTGGGCCTGGCATGGTGGCCCTTGGGGCAACTTTTTCTCATGCTAGGCAAAAATCTCTTCCTTGCCCCTTTCCCTGCTCTCTACTGTTCAAAAACATTGTGTGTTTACAGGTAAAATGCCAAAAATGCTTTGGGATAGTTCTGGTGTTGGACTGCAGGCTCTGCAAGGCAGCACTGCAGCTTCCCTCATGCAATGCTGATGGGGGTGGATCATTCAGAGAAGCTGCTCCAACACTTGCCACTCCTCTTTGCTTCATCCTCTGACACGGAGAATAAAAATGGATGAGTTCTGCTCTTACTGTGCAGAAACGAATCTGGTTAATAATAAATGGTGATTATAAATTATGCTACTTTATGGAATATACTGGAGCAGATGAGATCAGTTGCCTACAATCACACATTCTCCTCATTTCTCTAGAAAAGTTATATTAAAAGAATGAGATACAGTAAAATATAATTATTCAGCAAGTGTTACTAACTGGAGGATAATGCAGTGTGGTTGCATCTTTTGTATTTAAAGATGAGAAGAGCTCTCCACTTCACATATTTCTCTAGCTTGTTCTTCATAGCGTATTTCTTCATATACTTCTTTATAGTCCTTTCTGGTATGGACTCAGTTCAAAATAGCCAAAGAAGAATTCTCAGCAGGTGTTGTGCAAGGCTACATAAAAAACATAATATCTGCAAAGTTAGTTTTCTGTAGTCTGCCTACTCATTCATTGCAGCTCTACTGGGGGAAAAATAGGAAACAAAAGTTTTCACCAGACAACTGGAAGTAAAGTTCATGGCACCATTGCTTCTCCTACCTCAACTGAGAAGGTTAATTCAGTTCCAGATAATTTCTGTAATCCCTTTCCTAACACAGTGCCACGAGTGTCTGTGCTGCCTGGGTGGAGAAGGAGGAGTAATGGTAAGAGGGGCTGGCTTTTACCTCCCAGTGTCACCAGTGGTGCTGGGTTGAGTCGCCGAGGCACCAGTGGCTCTCCAGCCAGTGGGGGCCCCCAGGGACCCCTCTGGCAGTGGAAAGTGTTCTGCAGCTGATCCTTGAAAGGACTGTAAGTAGACAAACACAGACTCTTCCCAGGTGAGTGTGTTAATGTGTGACATAAGACAAAGGTTGGCTAAAAATATAAAGTAACATCTAGCCTAGTTAAGCATAAATATTCTTTTCTGGTAAATTTTTTTACAGTTTAACATTTTCTCTGGAGGTTTTTATGATGTCCTCTCTTTACATCTTGAGGAACTGCACCAATTTTTTTCTCTATTATTGCGTTTCTATAAAACAGGCAAATATATTTCCTGTATGCTTCTCTTCCATATAATATCCTCTTTTTAATTTGTTTTTCAACATGCTGCAGTCTCCATGAAAGTCTCGGGTGACCATTGGATTGGGCCAAAGTTCAGAGCTGGTTGCTTTCTATCAGAGACTTCCCTTGTCCTCTGTTCATATGCCCACTTTCTATATTAGATAGATAAAAGTTTTTTTTTTCCCTTAAGTCATGGTTTATCTGTTTCCCAGGTTCCCAGAGCCTGGTAATAAAGCTGTATTAGGTTACTTGTTTTTAAGTGACGACATGCCCTGCTCTGCAGTGACTGGAAGTGGAATAGCCTCAAGATAAAGGCAAACAAAAATGCAAAACAGTATGGTGGACATGACGTTGAAGGGGATCCCCTCTATCACAAACTCTCTCTGCCCCCTGTATGTAAGTAGGGCTGCTAGGAACAGTAGAAATGGTGTGTTTATTTTCTGAGTTTTTGTCATAGTGCCCAAGGTGAGTAATTGAAATTTCATTCTCTTATTGTTACCTGTGATACCCAGAATTTATGTCTTAAAGGGCAATTTATCTCTGGAAAGCTAATATATAAAAAAGTAAATTCTTACAGAGCAGTTCCATTTCCTGTGTGTATACAGATTTGGATTTAGTTTTGTGTATTGTAGATGAATTTCCCATTTTTTTTCCTGTATATTTTCTTCTTTCTCTTGCCCTGGAGATGCACCTGGAAAGGACTGAAGTGAATATTTTTCTGACTTTCCCAACACAAAAGAATCTTTAAATAAGATCTGGATTGTGGTGCCAAGTTGAACCCACACTTATATCTGTGGGAGAACGCTAAAGGCACAGAGAAAGAATGTAGCCTGTGAAAACATCAGTGATGGGAGGGTGTGTATGACTCTGGATTAACTCAGAGGGAGCTCTGGATTAGCTGGAGTCAAAAATACCCATCTTCCCATTTGTGAAATGACAACCTCATGTAAATCACAAAGACATGACAAACCCTTGGATGCTGCTTATGCAGAATTGGTTTGTGAAGCTGGGTTGTTTTCAAAATAAGGTTTTGTTAGATTTATACTGGGACCCCACCTTGAAGTGAATAAAATTTTCAGGGGGATGAAGACCCCTTAATGTATGACTATTTCCTCTGCAGCATGCAATGTTTCATTGTAGAAGTTAGGGTCAGTTTTAGATGACTTTTAACTATGTTGTGGATAGCATCCATAAGAAAAAGGAATATGGAGCAGCACATTTCCCCTCCCTTATGGTCATATGTCCATAGTTTCAGGGTAAGAGGCATGAAGGCAAGGACGGTGAGTATTTCTTCGTGTACATTAAAACTCCTTTATTGATAAATTTTAATATAATCTATGTCAACATAATGCCATTATGCTAGTGGGAAAAGAAGAGCCTCCATTGCTCTAGAGTCAGTCTTACAGGGAACAAAACAGTAAAGCAGCACTATCACCATAAAGCAGACCTTCAATCTTCAAAATCTGGTAGTGTTCAGAGTTCACTATATGCCACAATGCCTCCGGTGGGGGCACCGGGCAACTGCTCGCGGTACCAGGAGCTGGCTGGCTACTTTGGAGGTGTGGTAGGGCTGGCGAAGATCCAGCAGGAGTTCGTCTAGTCCACTGATGATACAGGCATGCCGAGGAAGGAGAGACAAACTGAGGGGCTTTCCCAGATGGTTTATTTGGCACCAGGGTCGTGCCAGGGAAGCACTGGCAGGGGGCGTTACAGTTACATATATACCAACATGAGGGGGCGGGGGAGGGGACAAACATCCTATGAGGTAGGAGTGAGGGGGTTGCATTTGGCAGGCTTTGTATAGGATTGTGAAATACAGAGCCCTCCAGGGGCAGAAACCAGATACCAAGGTAGGGGGGAGGGGACAGCAGTGCCAGGCCATGAGAAAAACAGAAATTTGGCCAACAGCACACCGCAACAACTATAGAAAAAGGAATTCTTTGTCAAGGTTAGTGAGAAATGAAAAAAAATCTGTGTAAGCTTCTGCAGTTTTGGTTTGTTTTGGGTTTTTAAACAGCACAGACTTACTAGGAAATCTTTTTAGTGTCTAATTCCTGAAGCAAGCAACTGGTTTTTGCTGCAGCATCAGACATCAGGTATGCAAAACAGCAACAAACATGGATTTTGTTAGCCAGGAGAGTGCATATTCAGGGATCTTTAGGGTTCCCTTAAAAATATAAAACATTGTTTCAACTCACATACAAAATGTCCCAGTTTGAGACAAATTTTGGGAGGAGACTCCAAAAGGGTGTCTCCTCTAAAAGGCAGAATTTCAGCCCCTTCCCCCCCCAGCCAAGGTTTGAAATTAAAATCTTCTTGGAGGGAAGTGAAAAAAAATAAACAAAACAAAAAACCCAAAATGAGTAATATTAGACAGTAAACCTTCTCTGCTGTGGAGAAAGATGGTGGATTTTCAGAGTCTCTCCTTTCTCTGGTTCAGCTCCTCCCAAAGGTTCGGCCTGGCTGGGCTGGGGGGTCCAGCAGCTCCTGGCGAGGGTCCCGCCGACTGTCTCCCCTGGAGATGGTCTGATTTTTCTGGATGGAGAAAAAAAAAGCAAGCTGAATAGTGTTGCGGTGTGCTCTGGCCAGTTTCGGCCAGNGTAGGTTGGGTGAAACCTTGTAGGAACTTTGCCAGCCCTCCTGTGCCTTTGGAGCAGCCTGGCAGCCCCTGGAACCGTGAGCGGATGCCCGGTGCCCCCACTGGAAGCATTGCAGCAGAACAGTCCAAAAAGAGGGAAAAAAACCCCCCAAAAACCTGCAATCCCAGCAAGAAGGGAAGCAAAAAACCTCTGTTCTAACTCACAGCCGGACAGACTACAGCAAAAAAACCCCCCAAAAACCTATTGTGCTTTATCTCAAAGAGATAAATCATGCCAGGTTTCTCCCTGCCAGCTCAAGATTACAGGACCCATTCCTGGGCATAAGCAGACAATAGGAAAATACAGAGCATAAAAATCACCCCAGGGCACAAAACCATATCAAGTCATAGGTATTGAAACTGAAAAATGGGAATTTGTAAACTTTTCCAGGCTTACCTGCAAGCTCTCAAAATATCTATGAGATGAGCAAAGCTCCTGTGTTTTTGACTGAGAAGTTTATTTTTGAAACTTATGAAAAACGTCAGTATCTACCTTCAGATCAGAAAACTGATTTGCTTGTAGTAGACTCCTGTGCCTGGGGAAAACTCTGGTTTCACAGACCCCTGGCTTATTCTGGCAATGAACATTTTCCACCCAGGGACGCAGGGCTCATGAATCCAGCTGGGCAGAGAGGAGGCTCAGTTGTGGTTTTGCTCAGCCGCCAGCTGCAGCCCAGCAAAGCTGCTCCTCCCTGGTTCTGTTCTAATCCATTCTGGAGAAACTGCAGAGAGGGGAGAGCAACTTTTGAAAAAAGTGCAGGCTGATCCCCTTGCAAATTGAAGCTTTAATAACTGAAAGTGGAAATGGGGGAGAAGGGAAGGTGGGAGAAGACTCTGTGCATCCCTTCTCCATCAGGCTGGGATTTGAGGCTGCCCTGCCTTCCCCAGCAAGACTGCAAGCACAGTTTATCCTCCTGCCAGGGGATGTGGCAGGTTTTGGGCTGTATATTGACAGCTGTATTTCTAGCAGAACATGCTGAAATTCTCATAACTGTTTCTTATGAAGAGAAAAACAGCTCATGGCTCAGTTTTCCCTGCCCTGCCTATCCAAATTTAAACTTGTCAAATGTGTGCAAAACATCACAACCTCAGACACATTCGCAGGCACAAGTTTTCTGAAGTAAAAAGAAGGCCCTTCTTTGAAAATTGCAATCCTAATCCATTTTCCTTCAGCATACCATCTGCTTTAATAACGAGTGTTCTCTCATCAATTTTCATCCATGGAGAACTGAAGTAGATAAATGTATATTTATCTCTATTAACTACAAATTGGTTACAAGTTGCCACTACAACTTGATGAGAATTTTTTTTTTAAAGATTAAACTACGTGGACTTTACCTTGTTGAAAAGCAGTGGTAGTCTCTGTTCTGGCTGTTCTTCTCCATATGAGTATTGAACACCTGTACTCTCTGGTAGCACTGATATAGAAAAGATTTACCTGACATTTCCTTTCTCATTTGTATTCAGGTACATTGCACACAGTTAATGGTGGCTGATAGTTTGCTGCTTCAGAAATAAAATGAGAAGCTAAAATTTCAAATTTTCCATACCTATTTCAAGTGATTGAAATGGCAAGGACAAAAATTGCCCTCTTGTGTGGACAGTGGTTGCATAAAATAATTAACAGAACTTTTGCTACTTAGTTTATTGGATCATCTGAAAATGCTTTTTAGATACAGTGGCACAGAAATAATGGATATGACAGATGAAACCCCACCAAATCATTAAATATATATGTCTCAGACAAAACTGCAATGCTAAAGGACAGTTCTGAGTTTGTGCCTCTGTTTCATATGTGATTGCTAAGAACACATAGGGGTATTTTGTCAAGCACTGAGTTGTGGGTGGATCTGAGACCATTGGCTAAGGAACAAAGGACAAACATAGTGCAACTGCACTGGCAACATGAAAAATGGAATTAAGTGGACCCTCAGCAAGTTTGCCAACTGCACCAGCCTGTGTGGTGTGGCCAACAGGCTGGAGAGAAGGGCGGACATCCAAAGGCACCTTGGCAAGTTCAAGATGTGGGTCTGTGCAAACCTCATGAAGTCCAACAAGGCCCAGTGCAAGGTCTTGTACCTGGGCTGGGGCAGCCCCAAGCACAAGTGCAGGCTGGGTGGTGAATGGATTAAGAGCAGCTCTGAGGAGAAAGACTTGGTGGTATGTGTTGACAAGAAGCTGGACATATCTGAACACTGCACTTGCAGCCCAGAAAGACAATTGTATCCTGGGCTGCATCACGAGCAGTGTGGCCAGCAGGGTGCACGGGTGATTCCACTCCTCTACATGGCTCTGGTGAGACCCCACCTGGAATGCTGCATCTAGCCCTGAGTTTCCAAGCATAAAAATGGTGTGGACCTGTTGGAATGAGTCCAGAGGAGAACCACAAAGGTGATAAAAGGAATATCTCCTATGAATATAGGCTGAATGAGTTGGGGTTGCTCTGTCTGGAGAAGGGGAGGCTCTGGGACACCTTATAGGAGCTTTCCAGCACCTAAAGGGGGCCTCTTGTAAAGAGGGATGGAGAGGGGCTTTTTAAAAGGGCCTGTAGTGATAGGGCCAAGGGGAAAGGCTTCAAACTGAAACAGGGCAGAATTAGATTAGCTATTAGGAAAAAATTCTGTACTCTGAGGGTGATGAACACTGGAACAGCTTGACCAGAGAAGCTGTGGATGCCCCATCCCTGGAAGTGCTGAAGGCCAGGTTGGATTGGAATCTGAGCAACCTGATCTAGTGGGTGACACACCTGCCTATGGCTTGGATTGGAACTAGATGATCTTCAAGCTTCCTTCCAACCCAAACCATTCTATGATTTTGTAATTTTTAGTTAAAATCATGTATATACTCTGTGAAGCAACTGATTGTGATATGATGTAAGTCAGTAAATGCTGAAAGACAGAGATAGGTGCTGGCAGTGTCCTGTATCAACACTATATTTAGGGGGATAATTTCTGTTCAGTAGAGATTACTGGTAGGTGAATGTGTTCATATATTCATGATGACTTGCCTAAAGGTGCGTTTTTCTTTAATTAAGAAGTTGACCTGCCACTGCTTTTTCTAACAGCATATTCCAGCAGAAAGCACTTTTCTGCCTAGAATGAAACCCATCCCTAGGAGCTGACCACAGTTTCAAATAACAGAGGTGTTTCAATATGTTAGAGAGTCCTGCATATTGGCTAGCTGCTTCTCAATTAAAAGATTTATGATAAATATAAGCCAGATGAAAACTGGAACCACCAGCTGTAAACTATTAATGCAAGAGTGGTAGACTTGTGCAATCAGGTAAGGTCAGTTGCCACGTGCAGAGGAAAATAATAGATTCCATATCATTCGGATCAATGCGCTTCAGTACATTCTCTTAAAACATCCCAATTTCCAGGCAGCCTGTAGACTCTAACCATTTCCTGAAGCAATTAACCAAGTATAATGCAAGGTAAAGCAGAGATGTAAAGCAAAGTGAACTATGGACTGTAAAACACAAGTAAATCTCATATTACTTCTCGCTTAGTCATAGCTAAGTGCTGTTAATCATCTGCTCTTTGTTGCATTGTCAGGTGAACAGCTGAGATTTTAGGTGATTTATATGCCTGTTGTTCACTTTGCAATGCAAGTGCCTGGAAGTGCATGTGCTCTGCTGCCAGATGTCAGCTGGGAAGAGGTAACCTGCAGCTTTTTGTGCTCTGGGAGCACCTTGAGCTCCTCTTGAGTAATCCCCATGGGAGGTATGACCTTTTTCTAATTTGTTCATAAACAACTGCCTGTGTAAGTACCACCATACTGTTAGAATATCTCATCTTTCCAAATCCTGCAGCATAACCCTTTGTACTGTAAATATTTCCAGTAATATATGACCTAGCTCTGCGGTCATGAATCTGGTAGTATTGGCATTGGCACTTACAGACTGAGGGCTGAACATAAGCATTTTGAACAGCTAAATTCATATGTGTTTATTTTGGAAGAAATAGATCTAAAAAAAGAGTAAAAATAGACCATGACTCTTGTGTGGACAGACTGGATGACAGATAATGCTCTTGAAAAGGAAAAGACCATTTCAGTCTTTCCATTTTTCTTATACAAGCACTGTTGGGCCAAATTGTTCTCTCTCTGACTCTTATAAGGGCAGCAAGAACCCTAAAAGATCATCTCTCTGTTCCAGAATTATCTCTAGCACAGCTTGATGCAAAGCCTTGGTGGAAATGTAGATAGATGTTTTATATATGTTTAGAAACTGCTGTTAGATGATGTTAGAAGCTAAGTTCAGACTTTATGCAAATAAAATGACCTTGGCCTTCATCCTGCCACAGGATAGGAGATCCCTGTAGCTGCTGGGGACAAGCCTCACTCTGCAACCATCTTGTGCCACAGAAATGGCTTTAAAATGATTTCTCCAAGAAGCTAAAAAGCTCTGTGATATTAAAAAAAAAAAAAAAGATGAAAAAGAAAAAAGATTTTTTAGCTGTCATTACTCTTTTGGTATTTTCCCTTGAAGTACCTCTATGTCCTGAACATCTCTAAAACTCAAGTCCTCTCTCAACATCTTTAATGTTGAGTCAGTTATTTCTGAGTACCTCAAGACTAAATTTGTGAATCAAAATAATGCCCAGAAATACCTATCTATTTCTCACCATTTCCTAGCACTGTGCTCTCTTCAAGCTTAGAATAATGTAGTGCTCCCCTAGGGATAGCAGTTTATGAAACTTTTTGCAGAAGGGAAAGCTGCATGTGCCTTAGTTGTCTGATTCAGTTTCACACTTTACAATATCTTGTCTTTCAAGAGAAGAATAATAAATTTTGGCAGTTACTCTAATGGAGGAATGCTGAGCTATTGTTGGATAGAAAAATGCATTTTTTGTTCTCTCAGAATAGTGTTGGCTTTTGTTGTTATTTACTTTTAGGGTTGCATTAAGTTATTTGTTAGTGGCACTAAACTCCTTGTTCATTTGGGATGGGTAGTTGACTAATTTGCTTTATCTGAAAACAGATGGAATGCTATGAAATGGCCTCAAGCTGCGCCAGGGGAGGGTTGAACATCAGGAAGAAATTATTAAAGGAAGAAGTTGTCAAGCATTGGGGAGTGATGGAGTCACCATCCCTGAAAGTGTTCAAGGAATGCCTGGACATGGCACTCAGTGCTGTGGTTCAGTTGACGAAGCGGTGTTTGGCCAAAGGTTGGACTTGGTGATCTTTGAGGTCTTTTCCAAGCTTAATAATTCTGAGATTCTATGGAATTTAAAATCTGTTGCTGTCTGGAACTGTGATAGTCTCCAGAAGATGAGATGTGCTCTAAATATCACCTTTTTAATATTCAAGTGTGAAAAGAATTGCGATCTAATCTTTGACAACAGCATATTCACATCCTAACATGCAGCCTGCAAATCTCCATGCTTTTATGAAGATTCTTGACAAATTTCAGCTTGCCTTTCTGGATTTTAATTTCTTTTCAAGCCACCAGCATATACAGAATTGTAAGTCTCCTGTATTGAGGGAGTCAGTGACTTGAGAAACGTAACTTCCTGGATGTCTGCTCTAGAGTCCTCTGTATCTTTTCAGATCTTTTTCCCTTTCCCAAAGCATTGTCAAGCCTTTTTATGTTAATCTGTAGTAGTTTTTCTATGTTTTTGAATGTTTTATAAGCCTATTTAATCAGTCCATTATACAGCAGTATAAAAGTCACTTGAATGATATGTTCTCCAATAGTCATAACTTGGCCCAACACTAACAGGATAAACAGATCCAAAGATCTTTCTACACCACCACCTATTTATTCTTTTCTCAGATCTGACTTATGGGATAGACTTTATTTATTTCCTTATATCTGAGCAGCAGTGCCATGTACCTCCGCTTGGTTAGCAAGTCTCTGTGACTGCAGAACTCTACAGTCTTGCCTTTATTATGTTTATCTTCAAGCTTTTCACTTCAATTTATCTTCTCATACACATTAAAGGTGCATCTAGACACCACTGAGGTAAATCTGAGGCTTTGCACTGACTTCAGTGAGCCTCATTTCTGTGTTCAGGGGAACACCCAAATGACATATGAAAAATGTAAGTTGGACATACCTTTGGTTGTTATTTGATGAGTAAATTAATAGTTAACATTTATTATTTAAAGTAAAGGCATGTCACTTTGATATCTGGTGAATATGATGTCCAAACAACAGAAGCTTTTATTAAGCTAGCTCTGGCCATTCAGAATGGCTATCTTGCCCTTCAGAAAAGCTGTCTTAAACTTTTAAATGGGTTCTAATTCTCCATGCAGCTTCCTGCACCATAGCGATATATTTTATGAAAGTATGCTTTTTTCACCATTGACTGCTGGGCTTAAATGCAGTAACATTAACCTATCATTAGGCATTTCAAAACCTGTCAAATTCAGGTACCATCTGAAAGGAGACTTTCCCCAGTTCATACATATATACATATAGAAGGAGTCCATATTTGTTCTGTGAGTCATTTCTCACTTCTGAAATTCATTCCCTGTGATGTGCAAAGGTTGTGTTAGGTTTCTGCATGTGGTTTCAGGTTTATGGCTGCAGTGGTATTGCTAATCACAGGAGACAAGTCTGAGATGGAAAAAGGAGTTAAGAATAGCAGGCAGTTCTCTGAGAAGCTATATTAAGTCTTCAGATATTAATAATTTCAATGAAGAGAAAGAATATGAAGTGCTATAAGAAAAAGGTTAGCTAAAAACAAATTGTAAGTGTAATAAGGGTGGATGTGGAGATTTGGTCAAGTTACTAGGATGAATGGTAAAGAATTAAATAAGAATGAAAGAAAAAATTCAGAAAAATTAAGATACAAAGATAAACAAAGAAAGAACATGCAGTATAAAATACATATTATATAAGTACAGCAACAGGTAAAAAGCCTATTCCACTCAGTGAAGAGGGAAAGTTGTAGACAGATGAAAACTAAGATATGGAAATATTTAAATCTTTCTTAGCTCCATTTCTCAGATTATCACTTGACAAACTGCAATTTAGACAGTCAATAAGTGGATGAAAGCTCAGGTTAGACCAGTTGAAAGACAGATGGGAGAACACTTAAGCAGTTTAACAAATTATCTGGATCATAACACCTGTGCCAGGATATTGTCAGAACTGGCTGAATCAATCACAAGTCATTATTAATCTTTGGGTTTTTGTGGAGGATAAATGAAATCCTGAAGGAATGAGAACTTGGTACCTATTTTTATCTTATTAAGAATAGAAAGTTTTTATTCTTTATTCTGAAAAAGAGAAGAACAAGTCCCACAGATATTAATTTTTTGTTCTCTCTGGATAGGACAAAAAGAAAAGGGCATTCAGTGTAGCAAGACAAGTTTGGATGAGAAAATAAAACATAAAAAAAAATTTCCCTAAACCCTTCTAAAGTTAAAGGGGTACATATTTGTGGAAACAGGTTGTTTAGAGAGGTTTGAGAATACAATCATGGTGCATTGTTAAGAATAGGTTAGACAAGCATCTGCCAGGAACAGTGTAGGCATATTTGACCCTGTTTAAAGGGAAGAAATGGATTATATTGTCTCTCAAGGATCCTTTCAGGTTAGATACCTGCTTTTTAATTATGTCATTATTCAAAATATCTATTTTGAGTGTCCCTATATCTTCTGTTATTTACCAATATAGAGAAATCCTTGCAGCTGGATTCTATTGTGTTTTCTCACTCAGTATTTCCTCTTTGAAAATTAGACCTTTTATAATGACAGCTTTGTTTTTTTCCCCCTGAAATGTAAGAAAAAATACCAAAATATTGTTCCTCTTCTGAATAACTAAAATTAAGCACTGTTAAAAAAATTCATGAAAAATTACCCAAAATATACAGGGGGGGGAAAATCTCATAGAAATATGTTACTAGGCAGAAGGGATTTACGAAATAGATGTAAACAATGAAAATCAGTAGTGAAAACAGGTCAAAAATGAAAAGCATGGATATATACCTAGCACTTTTACCTAGTGTAGTGCCTCTGCCTGAACCTGTGAAAGGAACATGGGCAGTATGAATGCAGTGTGTCAGGAAGAATGAGCCTGTTACAACCCACCTGCTCTGCTCAACAGCTTTCAAAGGGATCTGTTTCTTAAAATGTGAGATAGTCAGCCAGATATAATAGGCTTCACAATCATTTCTTCTGTTCTCCGTTTCTTAAGCCCTCAGTACATCCTAAATCCTCATCAAACATCCACTCTGCCAAGGAAACAACCTTCAGTGTATGCACAATTAGACAAATGCTATAAGGTCTCAAATTATAGGCATGCAAAAAAACCCAAACAGAGCTTATGCACATTATGAAGACTCGAGGCAGAGTTCTTACTCCAATCTGAATGCTGTCCCCTGTGGGGATACCTCTCTGCTGCCCTCTGGGAGAAACTGGCAGCAGGTAGGTAGCATCCTGGTGCAGGGTCACCGGAGACTTATAGGACCTTCTTTGCTCCTCAGCTGCCTAACAGGGCATGCACCATGTGCTGGCCAGAAAGGCAGAACCTCTCTTTCTCCTTTGCTGATTATTGCAAAATTGTACAAGGCCTCAAGCTTTCATCATTTTTTTTCAATATATTTATGCTCCAGCCCTTTCCAGGAGAGCTATGGATTCCTGCATAGACTATTTATTAGACTGTTTATAATAGAATGCTGCTTTTAGTTACTTTTTCTGGACCTAGAAAAATGAATTTCTTGGGAGTCTGTAGGCTGTATGAGGAAAATCACTGCATTAACCACGCAGTGTAAAGGATGACTGCAGAGGGCTGTACAATTTCTGCATTTAATAGCTGTCCTTGTGCTGTGGGAGACCCAGGCCAGAAATCATTGTTCCATTGTACTAACTGCAGAATTACCAAATCTTCAGTAGAAGATGGTTTCTTTCTTGAAGAGTTTACAATCAATGTTTTAAGCCAATAGAAAGACTCGAGAAGTGGTTGGGGCACAGAGTAACACAGGTGGTTATGTGCAATTCACCTGACAATGGTGGTCCCAGATGTTTTCTGCCCTCTCAGCTTCTGCTTAACCAGTGGCTATGGTTGTTTTTAACATGGGGTCTCAGATTTTCTTACCCTCAGGTCTCCTCCCTTTTTCAGAGGCATCTTCAGAATGTTTAATTTCCTTTCTGGACTGTTTAATTTCTTTCTAAGTCTTCTTCATACCTCCCTGCAGCCATTTTACCATTTTCCTCTGACATTCATATCCTTTTCAGTTTTGGTTGACCAAACTAAGGTATATTGCATTTAAAACAGCAGTTACAGGAAACAATCACTACTAACCTCTCATTGTGCCCCCTCTCTTTTTGGTTAGCAACATGCTTGTTTTTTATGGCTGCCTGTTATTTCTCTAAGTTTATGATTCTTAAAGCAGAGAGTCGGATATTTTGCAGGGCCTGCTGATAAGGATTTCAATTTGTTGGTACCTAGGTGCCTGTCACATACCTTTCTCTAATGATACTAAAAATAGAATTATTAGAAGGTTTTTGTTTTTGAATACAAAAAAGTCAAACTATCTGAAAACTTACTGCAAAAGAATAGGTTGTGGGTTTTTTTTGGAGGGAGGGGTGAGGAAGTAAAGAGAATATCCTAATTTTGCTTGATGCTGGATAGCAATTAAGAGAGTTTTACCCAGCATTATAAACTAGTGTTTTATGTTTAGCTTCATTTACAATAGAAAAGTTCTAAGAATGGCCGTGGTGCAGGGTAATTTCAGCTTGAATTGCATTGATAAAAATAGGACTGGCCTGAAATTTTTCAGTGCTGGATTTAATTCACTTTGAGTGAGCCTTACACAAGCAACACATAAAGGATTCATACCATACAATTCAGGAAATATATTTTGGCTAAGCCAAAGCTGTGAAACAACAGTCACCATCTCTGGAGGAATTTAAAAGATGTGTAGATGTGGCGCCTGGGGACATGGTTTAGTGGTGGGCTTGACAGTGCTGGGTTAGTGGCTGGACTTGATCTTAAAGGTCTCTCACCAAAGCAATTTTATGATGCTATGATTCTATGTGAGGGCTTCTTTTTCTCCTGTTGCAGAATAGATGAAAGAAAATGAGCATGGAACGGCTTGTGGCCGAGGAGATGGGAAAACAGCGTAGTCAGCTAGTTTAAGGCTGTAAACCGAAGGACACTGTGTCCGTCACGAGGGAGCTATACAATAACAAGATGTTTTTTAGTCAGGTAGGAATGCAGAAGGAGGATGGGAAACGAGAAAGTTGGCAGTAGCAAAGAGAAACAAAAAGGAAAAGGGTTGACTTGCAAAAGCACACCAATAGCACGCTTGGATTACAGAATATGTAGGAGCACATTATGGGACTTATATAAAGGCATGTAACTGATCAATAAACGAAGCTCATTGCTATCTCATACTGGGTCGTCTGAGTTATTCCCTCCGCAATATTCTCCGTTGGGTTAACTTCTGTCTCAACAATACCTAACTAAAACAAAAACTTATGTCTTAAAAATATCCTTGTATGTCTGGAAACTCAGCTGTAATTACACTGTTGTTATCATCCAAGAGATCAAATAAAAAAAAGATAAAAATTAAATAAGGGTCTTCGTACAAGTCTCGGTAGTGTCATTCTGCTTTTATTTAGAGGTTGAAACAATCATCCTTCCTTCCTTCCTTCCTTCCTTCCTTCCTTCCTTCCTTCCTTTCCTTCCTTCCTTCTCCACAGATTCCTCACTGCAATCGTTTTAAATGTAATCAAAGCTGCTTAATTTTAGATATTGCATTTATTTGCCAGCAATTTATAGCGAAGCAGATGTGTATGCAAATTACACCTATCTTAAATCCAGATATCGCTATCTCAGTCAATTACTTTAAAATAACTTATATCTTTGAAACATAAAATGTGATGAAGAAGCTTTAATGTTGGATAAAGAAGGTGTCAGT
>VYZT01006664.1:0-54240 GCA_013400735.1 Pomatostomus ruficeps | reverse complement strand
TTCTTCGTGGAAAAGGACAGAGACTGAAGCATCAAAATCCACGTTACTTCATATAATGGATTTCCCCCCTTGCTTTTGCTCACTTAAGCAAATTTCATAGCAGACCTGTCTCTGTAGAAGCCCCCTGTATTCTTCCTCAAAACCTCCACTACTCTTAAGACCAGTCTCTCCTAAAGAAACCTGTCAGAAAAGGCATTCAGCAGCCTTGACAAATAACTGTCAAGACTTTGTTTTCACAGAGTGGAATAATTTGTGGTTTTAGCCTTTCATTCGGCAAGACTTTAACTTGAGCCCTTCTGTCCACAGTTGTTAAATGCACGTATTTAACCCATGATTCCTCAGGAGGCAGATGGTGTGGTTAAAATCATGCTGAGCACCAGCTACTTTCAGACATCCCGTAAATGCTTGCAGTCCTGCAGTAATTTTTCTCTCTCTCCTTGATGGACAGGAGAGTTCTGCAACTAGCAGCATTGGCTGAGAAGGGATACTGGAGTATTCCCAGCAAAACACACCTTTACACACAGGGGTCAGGAAGAATTCAGTAACTGCAGGAGATTTTGCTGTTGGAAAAGCTATATTTGTGTAAGAGTAAGCCTCCTTGCATGGACCTATATGCCTTGTATTCAGGCTGCTGGTGTAATGCAGATACATCATGAGCCTCACAGACTTCCTTTCTTTTTTTAGAAAAATTCTTTTAAAGTCCCTAGTTTCTATGACCCTTAAATTTGGTGCCATCTTTTTCCTGTCCCATCTCTTTCTTTGTTTTCATAATTGCTGCTGGTTCAACAACAAAATATTTGATGTCTTTCCTTTCAGCCGGACGTTGAAAGTATTGATTTAACACATGCCTTGTTGTGTTTCTTTCCTTGTTCAGGGTTTATTGGAAGGCAGACTGGTAGCTGATACATCCTTTTTTTTTGTTCTCCATGTATGAGACCCTGATAGTACACATAAACAACAGCTACTGTGTTTTGTTGTACAGAACAAAAGAAGGTTGCCAAGATATATTCCACTTATACCTCCACAACTGAGTACAATAACCTTCCTCAAGCATTTCTATTTGTTGGTAAGATGCTGTTAGCAGGAAGCATTTCTCCCCATCATTCCTTCATATCTTCTCTTTTCATTTCCTGGATTTTATTTGCAAACAGTTTGACAAGAACATTCTCCCCATACCTGGAATATTATTGTTACACTGCTACTTTTAAATCCCACCAGGTTCTGATGAAAAATAGATATATTTAGAAGCACAGTCTGCTGTCCGAAGCGGGTCTTTTCACTGATATGTTGTTGCAGTGGGCTGTTGGCCAGGTTTCGGTTTGTCTCATGGCCAGGCACTGCTGTCTCCCCCCTCCCCCCCCCCACCCCGGTGTCTGATTTCTCCCTTGGGAAGGCGCTGTATCCCCCAATACATTGCAAGCCCGCCAAATTCAAACCCTGCACCCCTACCCCATAGGATGCTTGTACCCTCCCCCGCCCCCTCGCACTGGTATATATGTAACTATAAGACGCTGTGCCGGTGCTTCTCTGGCAAGAACCAGGTGCCAAATAAACCATCTGAGGAGCCCCTCCGCTTTGTCTCTCCTTCCTTGGCGCACCTGGAACATTGGTGGGCCAGGTGAACCCCTGCTGGGCCTTCTCCAGCCCTCCCGCACCCCCAAAGCAGACTGGCAGCCCCTGAAACTGTGGGCGGACGCCCGGTGCCCCTGCCGGCGGCATCGCGGCAATATGTCATGAGCCACTGTTTCAACAATAGACGAAAAGGCTCCCAGGAAAAGGTTTTTTAATAGGAAAAATCCTATCCTAATAGAAAATGTTTTTGAACACCAAAAATACAGTGCCCAGTGATTTACAGGAATAGAATTATTCCTCTATAGTGTTAAGCGAAACAGTAAAAAGAGCAGTTCCAATTTGCTGTGATATGTATAAATCCTTTTAGTGCACCTGTGCCTCTTCTGTTTATCTTTGACTTTTCCCCCCTCATTCTATTGTTTGCGAGTGAATTTATGCATGTACTCATGTGTTATCATAATGGCTTTGTCTGTTTTGTTCTCACATCATGCATGTTTGAGACGAGTTAAATATAAAAGAAAAGAGAAAACCTCTGTGGCAGGTTTCCTTCACATTATTTCAGAAGAGAGTAGTTCATTGCTATGCTAATGGGGAGCACGTGGGACAGGGTAATTGTTAAAAAATATTCCTTGCAGACATCCATCATCTTTTATTGTTGAACACTCAATATTCTGCTCACAGTAAGGATGTAATTCACTCTGGGCAATAAGATACCAAGCTGAATGCTACACTAATTGCAACAAACCTCTGCAGTGTTTAGCCAGGAAGGTGTATGAATAGAGTCCAGCCCATAAACCACTGTGCTGTGCTGTGGGTGCTGGCAGTAACATGCACTCAGCTGAGGAAGAATTTGTAAGAGACAGACGGGTCCCAGAAACTCTGATTTCATTCTAACAGGACTGATTTACTTAGACTGTGTATGGAATATATGTATAGAGTGTATAATGTGTGTATTAAGGATATGGGCATAATACTGCTCTACAGAACTGGAAAATGTCCATATTCTAGCCAGAAAGAGCAAACTATCCATGAGGCCAAACTAGATGATCATAGTTATTCTACATGGCCTTAAAATTTATAAGTAGAAGCAGAATGGTCCATAAAACCTACTAACAACTAAGCTAAGCAGGCCTGGTTTTCCTTTCAAACATTTAGATGAAGACATTGAAAAAAAAATTATAAGAAAACCTCTTGAAACTCCTTTTTTAAATGAAGGGATAGGATAATTCTGAATTACCTAAGGGTGTTTTGTGACTTGTTTAGTGCTTTCACTGCACATTCAAGGTTCTCCTATAAAAGGCATTGCTATGCTCAACTGCTGAGTATTGCTATTATTAATGAAGGACCATAATGGTTCTAAATTTAGAGTTATAGTTCAATATAGAGTTTAAGCTCTTTGCTGGGCTTGCACCCATGAGGGCCTGCACGTAAGCCATTCCTGTCAATTACTGACAGTGACATATATAAGATGGTGCCTGCTTGTGTCTCATTATTTTGATTTGAAGACACTGTACCATAAACAGTCAGAATGCTAAAACCCCAGGAGAAGATGAACATGCTGATAACATGAGCATAAAGCTGTCAAAGGCAGAAAACCTTGAGTATGTCTCCAAGCAGGGTTTTTGCCAAACCACAAGCTGAACTTCCCCTTGAAAACTATAACACATATTGTAGTCTAAATCTTAAACATACACATCTTAGCAAAAAAATTTCACCACCCTGTAAAAATGTTAAAAATAACACTTTCTACTCTGCTTTTATATGCTATATATTTAGAATAACCATCATTTGAAAAAAGTAAAGCTTAACTTGCTTGTGTCAGCATTTAAGGCTACCTAGAAATGTGAGGGCAGCGTTAAGAATTTTTATTAGTTTGTAATGCTATGAAGTATTTATTAGGCCACACATATTCATTGCTTCTTTGGTCTTAACTCCAATGTACAGAGTCCCTGATGTTGGTTTGTAGTATGAAATTCCTTTAGGGGGTGGAGGCTTGAGCAGGTCCCTGAGAAACACAGGCAGCTGGCAGGCAGTGATGGCACAGTGCTCAGGGTGGAACAAGAGCAGCAGGAAGGGGACACATCATGTCCGGCGTGGTGGCCCCATTGCTCTCCTTGATGGGAAGTTTGTGCTCAGGGAAAGTCTGCCTGGTGGCTGTAATTCTATACAGCACTGCCTGCCCTGCAAGGGTCAGACAACCTCCCATTTAGCATAAGCTGAGGGGTATCTCAGGGTTTCTTCCAGCTGTATTTTCTGCAGATCTACTCCAGAGCAGCTTGTATGGATTTGGAAGACTAACCAGAGAAATCTTGAAAATGCAGTTAATACTGACAGTGTGTCATCAGTGTTCTTCTTTCAAATACTTTCAAGACAGTCTTCTACTCAAGGTGAAACTAAAGTGACCCTCCTATGCGTTTATGAGAAATATTTTTTTGATGGGGTTAATGCACATGAAATGTAAAACGTAGTCCAAGGATACTACATACTGCTTCTCCTGGGAAAACAGTTAATGAATCCATTTTTAGTGGTTCAATACTTTTTGTGTTGCATAAAGCTCTTGTGCAAAGAAGAGATACCTGCCCTTCCATCCTCTAATTTATTAGAGGAAAAGAAAAAATATTTGAATAATGCAGATACCCTTCCTTAGTAAAGGTTAAACATGCTGTTGACTCACTCATGTCCTCAAAAATAAGTATTTGAGAATCACTATTTTTCCCCATAAAAGAAACATTTTTGGTTTTATTTTTGGAATTCACACTTTGACTTATTCAATAAAATATAAATAGGCGCTAGTGTAGCACATACCCACAGCAAGAACAAAATGCTATCACAAAAGTAATTTACCACACAGGAGCCTGCTGTTACCATTTCTTTGCTGTGCAGGCTCATGTTGCTGACGAAAACGTGAGTCAAGCCTAGCTCTTTGCAATCAGAAGATAGATGGTTGAATTATTTAACATATGAGAGACCGAAGAGATATAAATACAAAAGGCCAGCAAGTTTCTAGTCTCCAGAGACATGTGTAAATCCTGTATCTATGAAAGTGATATACTGTTTATCTAGGTCATGCTGCCAAATGAAATATATATTTATGTATCTTTCATTCCAGGCTAAGCATCATGTCAAAAATGTCATCAGGAAGTATGAACAAACAGATAGTGATAGTACCCATTAGCATTGTGGTTGCATTCAGATTTTCTCTCAAGGAATATTTTCCATATTTACTAACTGGTAAGTGGTAACTGCTGGGTGATTTCTTCCTGTCCTTATCTCCACCCATGAGTGTTCCATTGTGTTTTCTCTCCCCTGTTCAGCTGGGGAGGGGTGTGACAGAGTGGCATTGCTGGGTACCCAGCATCCAACCAGGGTTAACCCACCACAATATTTTATTAAAATCAATGTCTGTAAAGGGGAAAAAACGGTGTTTTTTTTTCTGTGAGGTCAGATCGGGGACAGAAAGAAACAGTCCTACCAAGAGATGGAGTGCCCTACTCCTTAAGGAAACGAAGCATGTGATTTTGTGCAGGTCTTTACAACCTCATCTGTCTCTCTTCTCAGGTTCAAATTTGATCACTCTCCAACCTGCATTTTCTCCACAAGGGTGCAGATAGTAAACACCTGTGGAATGACTATAAACTTTCTATTGTCTCTGTAGAGCAATTAAGGCATGCCGGCGTGATGACAACCCACAAGGCTGGCCGCAGAGGATTTCAAGCCCTTCAAGCCCTTCATAACAGGAGCACCTTCACATGTAATAGCATTGAAGCAGCTTCCTCTTCCCTCTCATACCTTCGTTATCCACAAGCATGGCCAACATTCAAAGGATCACTGAGCTGCAAAATCAACTAGAAACAGGAACTGCCAAAGAGGAAGTAGACAGAACTGTAAATAAGGAAAAAGACAAATTCTTAGGTGAGGAGTGCAACTGCCCTGGAGGGACAGTCTCTTGGCCTCTGCTTACAAAAGTCCTGACCACTGCTTGTCCATTGACTCTTGTCACATGGCCATGTGGCAGTGAGCCTAGGGGAAATCCCCTAGCTGCCACGTTTTAACCCAATCAAAGATTCTGTTCCACCTCTGTTATTTTAATATTCATTGCATTGTATTACTATACAAGAGTTACTAGAAACTTCTGCTGTTCTGTCATACCAGTTGGTTAATGTAAATATGTTCCACCTTTGCCTAGAACTCACTGGAAAACTGTCATCCCCCATCAATTTGTGATTTGATGTGATCCTGGACCCTTCCCCTCTGACCAGCCCTTTCCTTTCCCCTTAAAACTCTGTGTAACCACCCTCTCGAGGTCTTTGTGATAGCTCGCATCCTGAAGAGACAATAAAATCTGGGTACTGCTATCAGGAGTCCGTTCTCTCTTCTTTGCTTCTACCTGCTTTATTAATAATGACTGCTCTGCCTTCCACTGCAATGGCAATACCTAGGTAAATAGATAGACAAAGAGACTGCTCCTCTACAGCCATCTATCTGACCTAGGGCGCTGGCTAAAGGATTATCCCGCGTAACCCCACGCAGTTTTGCGGTCCCCAAAAAGGGTTATGGCCATTGTCTGGAAAGGTCTCATGTTTAGTACTTGACTGAATACATTTAAATTAAATGCTCAAAGCTGCTGAGCACCCAACAACTGCCACTGAAAGTATTAAAAAAACATGTTTAAGATAAGCATCCAGACTCTGGAAAATAGATAAGTCTGTAAATAAGGGATTTGTCCAGCTAAGTGTTGATGTTTGCACCTTGTCTTCTTCTGACCCTGTAGTTATTAACTTTGTCATGGTGAATTTGTAGAAAGTGATGCTGTCTATAAATCCTTAATTCTACCATTTGTTAACTTTTAAATCCTTGACATTGCAACCTGACTGATTCTTCAGAAGAAATGTCTGTGTAGTCTTGGGTTTTTAGAAGGCAGACTGAAATAACAGAAATTTCCTCATGAGAAATTATCTGTCTACAGAATCAGAGCCTTCTATCACAGAGATCTTTGTCACTTCAGCAGCAGAATAACTGATAGCAGTATCAGATTGTCATCACCTGTTTACCAACACTAAAGGAGAATGAAAACTACCCTTTCCAAGGTTCGTTATAGCCCATGGCTGATACCAAGTTTGAGAAATTCTTGCGGTGTGCTATGGTCAGGCAATGCTGTCTCTCCCCTTTTTCCCCCCCCAGTATTTGGTTTCTCCCTTGGGAAGACCCTGTATCCCCTAATACGCTGCAAGCCCGTGAAATCCAAACCCCGCACCTGTACCCCACAGGATGTTTGTATCCTCCCCCGCCACCCGCGTTGGTATATATGTAACTGTAAGACGCCATGCCAGTGCTTCCTTGGCACAAACCCCGTGTCCGAATAAACCACCTGGGGAGCCCCTCCACCTCGTCTCCCCTTCCTCGGAATGCCTGGAACACTGGTGGGTTAGATAAACCCCTGCTGGACCTTCACCAGCCCTCCCGCACCCCAAAGCAGCTCGGCAAGCCTCTGAAACCACAGGCGGGAGCCCGGTGCCCCTGCTGGTGGCATTGTGGCATTTGGCGCCACAATGTGGGACATTTTGGACCCCCCCACCACCGCCTGCGGCAGCAGGGACTGAAGACACTCACTGACGGCTGAGCCTGCACCGCTGGGAGTCACCGCCGCTGAGAAACAGCCCCGTTCCGCATGCCGGTGAGTGCGGCTCTGGCCCCGCTGGCACTGTCGGCTCCGGCCATCCCGGCCCCGCCGCAGCTGTGCCCCACTGGCCCCGCCAGGCGCTGCCCCAGTCCCGCTCCGGTACCTTCCTGGGTCCGCCGCGGGCGCTGCTGTGAGTGCTGTGCGGAGCAGCCCCAGCACTGCTGAGCCAGCGTGACTGTGCCGCAGCCCACTGGGCCCCGGACATCCCATGCATGGGGCTCCCCCGCCTCACTGGGAGCTACGGCACCGCAGCGGAACGGCTCCACTCCACTGTGGCCCCAAACCGCGAGCCTGTGGTGGCACCCCGGCCCCCGCCGAGCACGGCCGCTGGCGTGCTGCCCGTGTGATGCCGTGGCGCACGTGAAACCGCGTGGCTTTTGCTGCCGCCCTGGAATGTCTGCGATCTCGGAACCTGCTTCAGACAGGAGGAAGGGCCCCACTGGAATTTTTATTTTTCTGGGCTATTCATGCGACTAGGAGAGCCGCCTTGGTGTGAGTAGAACTCCTGGAGCATTCGGCACGCGGTGTGAGCAGCTCCTGGACCCGTGCATTGGAGGGCAGGTCTGAAGGGGAGGAAGAAGCCCAGGTTTTTTGTTTTGTTTTATTTTTTTTCACTCCAGAGGGGAAAGAGATAGGGCTATGGGAATTAACCCTTCCCAAGCTCAGCATGAGGTCGTCATCCCCAGTTCTACCTCTCTTCCCGCCCCCTGCCACCTATCCCTCATCCTGCTGATAGGACCAGCTCAAGGGACGCAAACCGCCGACTGGCGTGAGTGAGGTTGCTACCATCTCCTCGGCTCCCCTGAGACTGCTTCTTACCCTTTTCACCTCGGAACTGATCACTCCAGGCTGAACTCTCCCCTAAGCCCTCTCTCCATGCCCACTACCCCAGCTGTATCCAGAGAAACCCCCACCCCAGTGCCCCTGCTTCCATTACGGGAAGCTGGGACACTGGGTGAAGGGGTGCAGGGAACCCCCAGCAGTAACCTCTGTGCCCAAGCCTCTCATTCCAGGCTCAGGCTCCCTGGGGCAGGGATGCTGCTGCAGTCACCAGCCAGGGTCCCAAACAAAAAAATCAAGAAACTAAGCAAAAAAAGTATGAAACCTCCATGTGCTGACACAAATGAAACTGCCACACCACCGCACAAAGACAATTTACCGGACTTGACCCCACAGCTAGACTGGGCAAAAGAAAAAGAGCTCTTCCAGACAGCTGTCCAGTTTAACACGTGGAAGAGACGAAAACGCCGTCAGCTCGTTTTTAATAAATAAAAATGGAGGACATGTTGCAGTGTGCTACGGTCAGGCACTGCCATCTCCATCTCCCCCCTTCCCCTCCCACCCCCCGTGGTATTTGGTTTCTCTCTCGGGAAGGCTCTGTATCCCCCAATACGCTGCAAGCCAGCGAAAATCAAACCCCGCACCCCTACCCCACAGGATGTTTTGCATCCTCCCCTGCCCCTTGTGTTGGTATGTACATAACTGTAAGACGCCGTGCCAGGGCTTCCTTGGCACGAACCTGGTGCCCAAATAAATCATCTGGGGAGCCCCTCCGCCTCATCTCTCCTTCCTGGGAGTGCCTGGAACAGCGGTGGGTTAGGTAAACCCCTGCTGGACCTTCGCCAGCCCTCCCGCACCCCAAAGTAGGTCGGCAAGCCTCTGAAACCACAGGCGGGAGCCCGGGGCCCCTGCTGGTGGCATCGCGGCAAGAAATTAGAATTATACTCTGCATCTTGAAGAGAAAGATACTTTGGTGATTAGAGAGCCTTCTTTGCTACATCTATCATGGTCTTTTCTTCAGTCCTCTGAATCCAGTCCTCTTTCTTAGCTAATCTCAGGCTTGCTAGCAAGTCCTGGATCTTTAGCCATTACTTGTTCTAACCTAGTCCTTCAACTGTGTCCTTATTGTCCCTGGTTTTGGATCAGGTGGTAGTCTTCTCCTTGCTGTCTGGGTGACAGAGTTGGGAAGGTTCAAGACCATGTCCTGAATTTTTGTTCTTGTGAAAAAAATTCAGTAAGGTTTTATAAGAAAAGCATGACACTCTCCTATCTCTGGATATGTCCTGCCACTTGTAATTCTCCCACGGAAGTAGTATTTGCCCATTTCCATTGAGCTGCCTCTGTCTGTGTGGTCTCTGTAAGGATGGGACATCTGATATAGCAGCCAAAATCTGTGAGAAACACAATATATGTGGGGGCTCATGTCCTAAATTTGTTTAAATGTCAAGTTGTTCATATCAGCTAAGAAACAGAGCAAGTCTCACTTGCCACTCACTTTCCCGTGCATCCTAATCTGCTGCAGCACTGTGGGAAGAAAGCCAACGCAGCAAAGAAAAGCATTCACTGCCCTGTTGCAAAATAAGGCACAGGAAAACTCAACTCATGCTAGACCATCCCAAAGGAGTAACTCCTGAAACCTTTGCTTTAAATGTTTTGTGTGCTGTGCTGAATAAAGCAGCTGCCACCACCATTTGCAGGCTTGGTGTTGAACAGTGAACTTAGGGTGGGAAGGGGCAGATCATTTAATAATGACACCACATGATTTGTTGTTACTGGAGTCCATATTTATCCTATTAATAAAGAGATTGGCATTAAGATTTTGTGTAAATGAGGATAATTTTTTAAGTGAAAAAAAAGAAACTAAGGAAAACAGATTGCTTCAGAGGGCAAAGAAATACATCACTGCAAGTATACATAATGAATGTAATTTATAAAGCACTTTTAATTAAAAGTTTTAAACTTGAATTATATCATTTGATTGCAAAAGTTGAGCATGTTTTATTAAGCCAAACTTCTCAGTTATCTTTATACCCCATTTAAGAGAAAATAACCATTATGTTTATAGCTGTTGCTCTGACTTTGCAGTGTTCAGTGTTTTCTTGTGAGATTTTCTCTCTCATGACCATGACTTGTTTTCTCTCTATTATCTATGTTTTCCTAAATTGTAAGTGTGTTTACGAATTCCACTATATTAAGCAAAGAAATATGATTAACAAATACTTTAACCAAGTGGATTATAGGAGGTGGTGATTTCTACCTCCAATCCACGGTGATGTGTGAAAACATATAAATAAAGTCGGAGGGCTCTGCCCTCTCTCTTCCTACTCTCTCTCCTGCTGCGTCTGTGTGTGTTCTTTGTGTAGCTCTCCTTCAGGCCCTCGGCCTAGCAGGCCTGCCTAAGAAGTGCCATATATAGCTGTCTCTTTGTCATTAAGAAATTATTTATTTATAACTTACTGAAGTGGTATAAGCAAAATATTTGGGATCTGTGCTTTTGTTCACCAGAGTTTCCTCTGAATTAATTTCCACCTGGCTATGCCTTTTAACAGTGATAGTTATTCTTTATAGGACTGATGAATAATACTAATTCTTGCATACTGCTTTTTATAACAGACTCGAATAACTATCCCTTAGCTTGGGAGCAGAAATGCTTATTGTCCTTCTTCAAACGTGCTATACATTAACATATATTTAAAGACACACATAGCAAAGGAGCATTTACTGCAATGAGGTGTCTGATGTCTTTAGATGACTGCTTGCTTTAAGCATATTAGTGAAGAAGGTTGTCTCAGCTCTGTCCCACAAAACCTCTGGTTGGCATTAGAGCTTGTTGCACAGACCAAAGCAAAACTGCATTCCCAGCTTTTGAAAGCATTGAACAATTTGAGAGGAAGTTGGGTACAGATGGTAAATAAGAGTGCTTTCTACCTTATGGTCTTCCCTGTGACCAAAAAGTGCCCACCTGAGATGAAACCATGGACAGCTCTGGGAATGATCCATTCCCTCCTCCTTAATTTTAAGGTTCAGTATCAACAATGGAGGAAGTTCTGAAACTTGGAATAGGGGCTGGATAGTCAAGGAATCAACTTGATATAGCTTTGAGATATTAAGCTGTAACGGAAGGTACAAAAAGTATTGTACTTCTGCAAAATTGACCTGGCTTTTTTGGGTATGTGTGCTATGTAGCCAAACCCTCTGGTCCTTTCTGGCTAGTAAAACAGACTCATTCAGTTAATTTTTGGATAAAGATGGTACACCTTGTATTTAGTATGCTTGGGAAGATGCAGGTGAGATGCAGAATTTGTGACTCTTCTCGCTTACTGATATTTCCTCCTCCTGAGTCCAAGAAAATTTAGATATTGAATTGTTCTTTGAACAGCCTAACTTTTGGAGGTGGATCTATGAGATTTAGCTTTGAACATTTCTCTTGCCAGGTTTAATAGAACATAACATGATAGCCTATAGCAGCCTGCAGTGAGATTTACCCAGGTGTCGTGGTTTGACCCTGGCTAAATGCCAGGCACCCATGGCAGCCGCTCACTTGTTCCCTCCCCTGCCACAGCTGGGCAGATGATGGAAGGAGAGGGGGAAGAAAAAAAGGGAATTAACACAAAGGGTCCATGAGCTGAGATAAGGAACTGGGAGAAAATGCTCCAAGGACAAACCAGGCTCAGCTTAAGTTGCAAAGTGAAATTTATTACTACCAGAGTTAGAAGGAGGATATGAGAAGTAAAACTAAACCTTTAAAACACATCGTTCTTTTCCCTCCCCACCCCTCCCTCCCTCCCACCAAGAGTGCGAGGGGGGCAGGGTGTGGAGGTTCAGGTCAGTCCATTTCCAGGATCTTCTTCCCTTGCTTAGGGAGAGGAGTTTCTGTCCTCTGCTTTTGCCATGGTGTCCCTTCCCACGAGAGACAGTTCTCTGTGAACTTCTATGGTGTGGGTTTCACTCGTCCACGGGGTGCAGTCCTCCGAGAACAAAGTGCTCCAGCATGGAGGTGGGGAGCCCCTCTCTCTCCAACCAGGTCTCCCACTTGGACTGCAGTTTCCTCTGACATCCACCCGCTCCAGCATGGTCCCCTTCTCCACAAACTGCAGGATTTTTATCTCAGTCTCTGTCTCTCACTGGGCTGTGACTGCTACAGCTTCTTCTGGCATCTACGGCTACTGTGGCTTCTTCTGGCATCCATGGCTACTGTGGCTTCTGGCATCTCCCCGCTCCAACGTTCGCACCTCACCTACGGACTGCGGGTGGCTCTGCATCCCTCATGAACCCCATGGACTGCAGGTTCGAGAGTGAGAAAATTAATTGTCTAACCTCCAAATTAGAAGCCCTCCAGTAGATCCCGAGAGTTTGCTGCTTACTTTTCATGAAATGCTGAAGTTTGCAGCCTCTTTCTGAGACATTAAAGTCAGGATTTCTCCCCAAACAATTTTTTTCAGTTTTAGTTAAAAATGATAAGGTTTATTTTCCATCTGTTTTAGGACATTTGTCCTTCCCATAGATATAAACAGGTTTCAATTTTCCAGTTGGCCCTACTGATTACCAGCAGTTCTGCTTGAGTAATCTCACAGCTTGAAGAACTGGCATAAGAATAATATAATTTCATTTAGCATTGCAAGTGTTTCTTTCTTTTTTCTTCTATGTGGTTTTTCAGAGTCAGGGAGCATTTTATGCTCAGTGATTTCCCTCCTACATCATCATTTTGCACTGTCAAGTGTGCAAAGGAAGAGCTAGAGAGCTGTCTTTGTCCTTTTATACGGCTGATAATCAACATGCTGCCCTTTGGGAGGCCATCATGTTCAAGCACAGGATCCAACACCTTCTGAAGAAAGCTGCCAGCACTTGTCTTTGAATTGCTTTTCCTCTGCTCAAGACAAATGTTGACATTGCCTTTCTGACTTTTGTAAGGACACCACAGCCTCAGCTGCAACTACTATGAGGAGCAAGCAAAGCACAGATGTGCTCAGACACTGTAAAGACTGCTTATACACATTTCAAAGCCTCTTTCAGGCCATTCCACTAAAGTTTCAGAGTGCTTTGGTTTTCAGATGACAACATTTGATGTGAGGATTTTGGGGTTACTTCAACCTTGTGCTTATGTGTCAAAGGTATGTATCTTGGAGTGTTTATGTCTTATTCTTCTCCCTACCACAGTGCCCTGTATTTATTCAAGGCATTGACTCCTGAACAGCAGGTATATATCCTGGTACCAAAAGACCATATTAGGAATTGGAAATATTATCTTTAGTGCTCGGACAGCATGATTGTGCTGTCTTTCCCACAAAGAGATGAGATTTCATCTCTTCCGTTTTATTTCTTAAATCTCTGGAGTTTTCGGCTGCCAGGAGGTGGTGCTGATGTACTCCTCTTGTTCAGGAGCCTGTGACGCCTCTGAGCATGCAGCAGTGAGAGGCAGTTTGATTTTGGCAGACACGTACAAGCTATTCGGTTACAGTATTTGGTTACCATTTTTACATCCGTTCAATTCCATGTCACTGAAGCTACCTGCTAATATTGTGCTGCTGTATTGACTCTGTTGTGAGGGAGAGCTGGACTGCTTGCCTTCTGCTTCTAAAACACATTACACCCCCTTCCAGGTACCAGGTTCCTCATCTGCCGGGTGGCAGTCTTGATATCCAGAAACTCCCTAAGAGAAGCATTAGACTAAGCAACCCATAGATATGAACTGCAAGTGTGAGTAACTTACGTTGTAAATGCAACTGGTTTGGGAAAGGGGTTCAGAGTGATGTACCCAAGTCTGAATTGCTGTGCATGGGAAAGATGGTGATGTTTCCGTGGTACCTCCCTGTGTTGGTGTATTCCCACTGGACCTGGAAATTCTGTGTGGCCCACTGCACCTGGTGAAGCAGACAGTGTTTCAAGTAGATAAAACCAGAGTCAGCATGATCCTTTACTCACCTACAATCATCCAAACAAATCCCTGTTACAGACTTGATCTCCCAGAGTTAGAGCCCATTTTCTGTATGACAATTTCACATCTCCTTGACCCTTGCTGGGCTGCTTCTCCAGGCCCAGCTAGTCTGTCACATCTCCTTAGGCTGCTGCTGTGACTTCAGACAATATCTGCCTTATCTTGGACTGTGTGATGATGGGGCTGCTGAAGCTCTTCTTGTGTTCTGCACACTCAGCATGGCCCAGAACACCAGGCTCCTATACCTGTGGCTCCCACCATGTCCTGCTTGCCTTACTACCTCCTGCTTGCCATACTACCCTGAACCTGGACTATCCTGCTGCTCAGTGGTTGCTTTCCTCTTTTCTGCCCTTTTTGTTCTTTCATGACTAACATAAACATATAAAAATTCCCAGCTACTTGTAGAGCTTACTCTACAGAGACCTGGTCAGTAGGCCACATTCACACTGGCACAAGCAGAGGCGTAGTGCTATTGAGGAGCCAGTGATTGTCTGGTGTATCAGCTCTTTAGGTTCTCCTTAGACAGTCTTCGACCAGACCCAACTTGCATTTCTTGGTGCACAGTTAACTCATTTCTCCCTGTGGTTTTCCTTCTGTGTTTTTATTGTCTGACATACAACAATTCTTCATTTAAGTTTCCTTAAGCATCTTTTCCTATAGGCAGAACTCATCTTCTGGCTGAAGGTCTGTTTCACAGTCCTGCTCTGAGGCTTCTTGTCTGTATTCAAAATGGCATAATCTGTAACAAATGTACTATGTAAGTAAGTTAAAAACACATTGATCTTTATTCCTGTCTGTGAGTGCTTGATAGGCAAAGAGATATTCAGAAAGCCAGTGTCATAAAACTCCTGTGAGCACGAAAACTCAACTCCTACTGTTAAGGCACCAGTATAAAAGACTTGACCGCATAAGGGCAGATAAATCTGCTTGTCACATAAATTCCCTCTCTGGACACTAATGCTCAGATTCACTGCTTTCAAGTACTTCAGAATTTCATATGTATTTTTTTCTTTCACATAAAGGGCTTTCTCAGCATGGCATCTTGGCATTTACTCCCTCCCTCTGTTGGAAGTCTATCCTAAAGTTAACTGTAAATTCAGCCTTGCAGGTAAGTTTAACTTGCAAAAGAATGCATATTCTTCAAGGAAATTTATGGCATTTCCAGAAGCTTAGTTCTCTTTCAAATAGCCTCATTTAAAATAGTGGACTATAAGGCAGTCTTGAGCAGTGAAACTCATAACCTTTTCTGTTTCTGTGCAGATGGAAAGAAGCTGATGCTCTGATTATTTTCATTCAGAAATCTATGGAGAGATAAATACAGGAATGGAAATACCAAAGACCTGGATATACAACAACCTGTTTCAGCAAAGTATTCTCTGTAAGAAGAACTAAAGAACTGTGTCCAGGATCAAGTAAAATGTGAGCATTTTGTTGCTAAATAGGAGAGGGACAAAACCTCTATGACTGATAGTTTGCTGAAATCTAGAATAATTCACAATATCCTCTGGGCTTCTACTACAATGCAAAGAAATGCATTAGAGAGTTTCAGTTTCTTTGGCTTTTTTTTTCTTTTTTACAATGTTTAAATTTTCTTAAATACTATTAGTTAGCTTAACCTGGTGGTTATTCCCCTGCCCCTGCCCCTCCCCCAGCCCCCTTTCTCCCATTGCAATAGAGCTTTTTTCATTAAAAAAGTCTTTTTTTTTCCTTGATTGGATTTGATTGAGTAAGTGCAAATAGCTTCATTCCTTTTGTGTCTGACTCACTGATGAACTCAGAGATCTCGAAACAGTTATTTCAGGAAGTATTTAAATTAAAACAGACTTTCTTTTTCTTGGCACAGCTCATCACCAGATCAAGTTTTCCAAGTCATCTTGTAAGGTTGTCTCTAACCCTACCATGCAAGATTGCTGCAAGTTACTCTCCTGTATCTCAGCATCACCCCCAAAAGAGGTGTTTCCAAGTACCTTTCTCATTAAGAAATGGAAAAGCTTTCTGTCCTTACCTTCTTGCTGGATTATGTTGTGACAGTCCTATGTCTAAAATATGCCTCAGATTGCTTAAGGTCAAGCTTTATCCTGAAGTATGACAGGAGCACAAAACAGGATCCCTCTGGAACTAGTAATTTATGCCATGGTTTACTTTCTGCTAAGACACCAGAATAAATCAGTCTAATTTACATTAGGAGAATATTTAGTTTTGATATTAGAAAAAGTTTTCTCTCTAGGATAAATGCGGCATGCATAATCATAGAGTGTTTTTGATTGACCTCATGCAAGCAAATTGGATGTGTGGGGGTCTGGAGACAGGGGGCCATGGGTGGTACAAGGAGGGACAGGGTAGATCAGAAGTTTTCAGCCTGGTGTCTGCCTCTGGCTTGCCCCAAAGCTCCTTGATGAGGGGGCTAGGGTGACTTATTTTGGTGCAGCAGTGGTCTACTCTGGGCTAAAGTCTCCTCAGCTTGTCCTTGCCACATGTGTCCAGGACTACTGTAGGGACATAAGGAACGTGCTGGGTAGGTGCAGCTCATCCTGCACTTTGATAAACTGGGCTTTCTGTAGCTGAGCCTCCGTCCTTGCATGCCAGGAGAGGTGTAGGAGATGACAAACTCCCCTACCCTCAAAGAAGGACATTAAATATCTCACTGGGGCTATCCTACAGGACCTCTTCAGCGTCTTCTGATCCTGCATTTCTATGATTACATTACACGATAAGCCATAAAAAAATTAAAACTCCATAAATATATCATCTATGACCCTGGAAACAGTAATTTTGCAGAACTGCTTTCCTGTGTTTTTCATTCAAGGGGTTTCATTCAAGGTTTTCATTCAATTGTGTTGTTCATTACAGTATGTCAGAGTGACAGTAGCATTATTATTTACAGTCCTTCCTTTCTCTTCAGCAGTGAAAATGAAAAGGAAATCAATGCCATTAGAGAGAATAATGACAAACTCACCTCCTGCAAGGTCTGTGCTCTTATATTTTTTTTCTGAATTCTTATTTCTGAATGTACTTGTACAAAGGTAATGGAAGAATGGAGGGAAGCCCCAGGAAAACACCACTGCAAGAGAGAAATGCTGTGGGTAGGCCACTGGACCTGCAAAAGGCTGAAAACAATCCCATGTCCTGCACCGCCTCCACACCCCTGGCCTTTACAAAAGTGTACTATGTGATTAGAAATGTCAGGGAGGAAGGTCAAAAAAGATCAAATTAAGTGACACAGGAGACAAGGGGAGCTAGTACAATTCAATAGCAATCAAACAACATTCAAACTTCAGTAACATCATTGTGTCTTTCAGTCAATCTGTGCATCACACTGTGAAGCCTCAGATCAAAGAGCTGTTAAAAACCCACCAAGGAAGTTCTCCATCAGACAGGAGCCTGTGGTCTCTCACAATTTATTAAGTTGGAGCAGCACATGACGCTGAACTGTACCAGCAGGGCAGTATTTCATTGCCCTTTTTGTGCAATTCTGAGCTAAAACCCTTTCATGAATTTCCAGATTGTGAGCAGAGTTTGCAAGCACAACATCTGGAAACCACTTGGGCTTTCAGAAGCAAGAAGACTGCAGCATGACTCTCTATTCTCTACAAGAGCCTTCTTCCTCTGTGCTGCATTGCTCAGTGAGTAATATTGACTGCTCAGTTCTTCCAGAGTGTGAATTTTGCTGAGGAATGAAGCAACAGGGATAGAGGGCAACATATTTATCCAGCATGATGCTTTTTCTCTAATGAGTGGGGCAGCCATACAGCATTTAGAGTTGCTGACTATAAAGGATGAAACAAATCTCATTTGCATACTATTCTCAGGGAGTTTCATTAGTGAGGTTCACCCTCTTTGTACTCTACCAGTCCCTACCTCTCAAGCAACACCGCTGGGCTGATGGGAAGCAATTAAAATGGGCTCAAAAGCAGTTCAGTAAGATGAAAATTTTCAATGGATAATTACAAGGCAAATATTTCATAGGTCTGACTGCTTGCTAATTAACATACTTTGACTTGATCTGCCTACAGCCAGAGTAGAGCCTATTAAGGAGTAAGCTACCAAATTATGTAGTAAATACTGTGAGGTAACTTCATCCAAAGACAGGCTGCCTATGTGTGATATGGCTTGGAGGTGCTATATATTGTCTGGATGAAAGGCAAGCTAAGCTAAGCTGAAATGAAGAAAGATGCAGTGGCAGCTGTGAGTGTGACCTGGGACCTGAATGCCAATCAGCTGAGAACATCAGAGCAGAGAGTGCTGGGTGTGAGCTGCAGTTTGAGATTAAATATGGCAAAGAGCACCTACAGCAAGTGATGGTACTGGCACAGGAGCAGAAAGAAGTAGATTTTCACATGGTTCATAATCATTACAGGAACGAAGTTGCATAGCTGGGTCCTGACCTGCTGTATGCACTCATGGATTTAGGATATCTATGCTTCCCAAAGGCAAGAAGAGTGAATAAGGGGCAGTTCTATGCAAAGTTTTTGTGTTTGTGTGAGACAGAGAGAGAAAAAAAGAGATTAATTAGTCTCTCTGGCTGCGAAAAAAAAATGCTATTGGCCTCCCCATTAAAAGCATAGGGTCTGCAATTGTTGGTGCAATAATTGTATTACAGCACATTCAGGTACCACTTGGTGATGCTCCTGACGTACAGAGGTTGCACACCTTGCAAGGGAATTGGTTGAGACTTTCCTAGTAAGCACTGCATCCTGTATCCTCAGCACATTTCATATATCATGGCTGGTTTCCCCTAGGACAAAATATTTCTGTTTCAGCTGCATTACCCAAGAAATACACCTGCTCCTTTATGTAATCAGCACCATCTCTACAGAAGGGTAAATAACTACACATTTACCTGATGCAGCAGATGTTAAATATGCTTGCAGAATGGCAAGTAACAATTGAGAATTAGCTTTGCAAAATCCTCTATAAATGTTATAAAGAAATAAGATAGGTGACAAACACAGCTTTATGGAGTTTTTTCCATTCATCTGCACTTGTTCTGCTTATAAGTAGCAGAGTCGTGGGTAATCTACACATGTGGGATGCTTTAAAACCCATTTGTCCTGAATTCCTGTACAACCACTGTGTGTTAGGTGTGTATGTACACATGCATTAGAGAAATACATTCACAAATATAGGAGTAGATTATTTGTTTTGTGTACGAGTGTGTGGTATATAAGGTTGCAAAGAAGGAGGAAAGTAGAATCATTTGCATGGTACTGCTGCTTTTGAAATATTGCTGCCTTCAAAACACTGCCAGATCTTCAGTTTGCTGGAAGACTTTGCTGAGGAGCAAGACAGGAGCCACCAACAGCTTAGTGGTATCTTGTCTCTATGAGAGGAAATGTCTCCTGGGTCACAGTATCTGAGCTCAGCAGTCACTGCCAGCTGGAGAAAAAAGGTATAAACTTGTCGTCTTTGTAGCCTTGTAAACTTGTTTTGCATGCAAGTGTGAGGTCATACCTTATTTCCCCCATCTCCCCATCACTAATGTTCTTCATATGGGCAGTGAAGGGATGTGCTTGAGGACCTTAGCTGTAATTTCACTGGAAACAAGCTGTCATGTTTCCTTTTAACATAAGACATTCATCTTACAGAGAATGTATATCTATATCTATCTTTATCATCTACATCTATATCTATATATACACTGTGTGTAATTTTATATGTACAGCATATATACCTATCTGATGTTTAAGGTACATGCATATGGACTAACACTGGTGTGCATAACTGAATCATTCTGTAAAGACTGCACATGTATAATATTAAAACAAAAAGCCACAAATAATACAAAAATTATTTCTGTTCTATAGTATCTTATGTTGGATTGTATTTATGGATGATTCCATAGGACTTTAGAGGTATGTGTATTGGGATACATCATGCCAACACACTTACCTCATATAACTCATGCTTGCATGGTTATATGTATGTATGACATAACTCTGTAAGGCAGTGGTATATACATTTTTAGAGTAACCTCCCCAGACATCAGGCTAAGTTGCTCCCAGCAGTTGGAAGGTTGAAAGCTAAGGCACAGCATGTGCTGTTTATGCAACACTGCTGCTATAGAAGAGAGACTTGATGTTTAAAATCTGTAAATTGATGCTTCAGCAGCTGCACTACCAGGCAGTGAGAGTGGCATTCCCTTGCTGTTCCCTTCAGCCACAGAAGACCATAATTGAAGAGCATGTGAATCCTTTGCTGCCTAAAGCATCAAGGCAACAGACCCAGAGGTCCTTTCAAATCAGGGTTTTTATGGTTCTTCCTAAGTCACAGGAGATGTTGGTGCTCTTCTGCTTCACAAAGACAGGCAAAACTGCAGCAAAACCCAAAATATTGTGCAAGGAACAAGTCAGGAAGAAGATCAGCATAGCAGAGAAATTGGGACAAAAAAAGCTGCCTGTGTCATTAGTATATAGTAACACAAGTAACACAATAATCATGGAGACTTCACATTTCTTTACCATGGGGGTGTTACTGGCTGTTTCACACATGACCCTACCTCAGCCCTTTCAGAATATAAGAGGGTTACTACCCTTTCCTGTCATCTCTGCCCTCAGACCTGTGTTTATATGTGTCTTGTCAGGGGACAGCACTGACCACTCAACTCCTCTGCATCTGATGAGGAATGGGAAACTTCTTGGTCTAAGAGATCTTTTCTGATAGACAATGCTGTATTTTCCTTTGTCTTCTATGGCAAGTCATTATTTATGGCCAAATCTACCAAAGCAGGAGCTCTGTTTACCCTGCTGGGAAGGTGAAAACAGCATTACATTGCTTGTGTGTTGAAAGTTGTATGTGTTCCTAAATGACCTGCCTGGATAGGTACCTCATTGATATCTCTGGGAAGTGGATGAAAAATACTGCTTTTGTTTGGCTGCATTACATGTTGTATATATGCAAAAGGTTTCAGGTTGTAGAGTGCTGTGGAGTCAGACCATTCTTTGTTTTTCAAAATATATTCTGAGTTTGATGTGTGAGCTGTGATGCTTTAGCACTTGCATAAAATCTGCAAAGTATGGGTCTGTGAGTCATTTGTGTTTCAGTGTGATTTAAAATCTTTCCTTGACCAACTGGTTGAATAATTGGTACCATCCATTAGCTGAATTTAAGTATGGAATGATCAATAAAAAGTGAAATTCTGGAAGTACCTTATGTTCAGAGAGTGCAAGGATATAGCAGAGGAAGTACCTCTGATAAAAGGGTGTGTTCTTATGATGAGAGTTTTCTGACGAATTCCTTTCCTGGTCCCTCCTTATCCTCCTAAGGACTGGTGACTGCTGGGTACAGGGCTCTTAAGCCTGTATGGTTATTTCTGTTTCAATTTTGGTTATCACCTATTGCAACACACTGGGATGGCGACGTTCTGTCCTCCCTACCCAGAGCACAGTTATGAAAGAGAGGAGAGCAGAGCCAGACTGAGCACAGAGTGGTCCCACATCGACTGATATGGCACAAAGCAGCCTGCAGGGTCTGGAGAGAGCCCAATGCTCAGGGGCTCAGCCATACTGCGGTTGGATAAATAACAATACATCAGGCCCAAAGAGAAATATATTTTCCAGACGTTCATCTTAAAGCTGGCAGAAAACCCTGTTCTTTCCTGGTTTTCTAGGGAGGTTTTGCTGGGTAAGAAAGTGCTGTGACTGCTCCTTGTAGAGAATAGATTCAGAGGTGCAATAATTTGTTTCATCAGTGTGCTTCAGTCCTTTACAGGTGGGTTTTAAAGATGAACCTCAACTCATTTACTCCACTGGATGATCAAAGACCTGAGACTACACAAAGGATTTCTGAATGTTGATTCTTTGCTCTGTTAGATATTGCCCAGATAGATATTGCTTTTTTCTTCTCTGTCATAGAATTTCTTTGTTACTGTAACATTTGCATTATGTGCTGTTTTGAGTTTAGACTTTCCAGACTCTTCAAAAGCAAACTAAAATGGCATTTCTGCCTGATTAGGGATCCACCATGAATATGATTCTAATTATTCAGTTAAAAATGTGAAATGAAATAGTTAATGAATCTGCATTTTCACTGCTCTGCAGGTATATTTTATAAGCTGGCCCAAAAACACCCCTGAAGCTCTCAGGCTGGATTCTGACTTAGTAGACCCTTTCTCAGACTCACAAAGGTTCCAATGAATACCAGCTATGATAGTTTGGGGCTTCTCTGAGTAGACAACAAACGTTCTTTTGTTTTACTGGGACAGAGCTCTGCTGTGCCACCCACTGGGACATAGCCTGCCTCTCGTCTCTTCTCCTTATCAACCTTATATCCTCAACCTTATCTTTGCAGCCTGGTAGCTTGGCAGCTTCCCTGCAGCAGGTGGGAAATGACAGATCCAGAAGGGCTCCCGGCTCCTCCCCACTCTCCATTAGCTGTGGGTATTGCCACAGTCCTGCTGCTGTATTACACCAGCTTGAGATGTATCTGGTGATAAAATGACTGACTGCTATGGACTGTAGGACTAAAAGTAAGACAGGCAAAATTTTCTTCAACTCTCACCAGAGCACACAAACTCTATCAATATAGATTGGATATTTAATATTTCCAGCCTCTCTGAGTAGGAGAATGAGTCTTCAAAGTCTTGCCTGAGTATTGCTAGCCCTGCTCCAGATGAGGAAGAGTGCCTTCAGTTTTTAGGCGAGCCATCAGTTTAATCTGAAAGGCCCCACAAGCTATTGCAATGTCATTTCTTTGAAAGCCGCACCCAGCCATTCTACTGGAATGAGAACTCTTCCTCTATTTTCCACAGGAAAGGAAAGCAAATTTTTGAGGATGACGTTGAAGATCATTAACTCGCTGTTTTCATTTTGTGTTTGGGATATTGTACAGGCCCATCCATGCTGCGGTGCTTTCCGGGGGGGGGGAGGGTGTGTGTGCACTGCGCGTCCGTCTGCGGTTCCAGGGGCTGCCGGGCTGCTCCGAAGGCACGGATGGGCTGGCGAAGTTCCTGTGTGGGTTCACCCAATCCACCGATGGTACAGGTGCGCCGAAGAAGGAGAGACAGGCGGAGGGGCTTCCCAGATGGTTTATTCGGCACCGGTGTGGTGCCAGGGAAAGCCCTGACACAGCATGTTACAGTGACATAAATATAGACATGAGGGGGTGGGGGGAGGGTACAACATCCAATGGGGGGATGCTAGGTTTGAATTTGGCAGGCTCTGTGCAGGATTACACAATACAGAGCCCTCCGGGGGGTGGGGAACTGATACTGAGTGGGGAGGAGGGTACATAGCAGAGCCTGGCCATGAGATAGACCAAAACTGGCCAGAACACAGCGCAACACATCCATAAACAATTGCTCTTGGATTCCAATTTCTGTTTTGTTCAACCACACATTTTAGGAAAGTCACACAGAGCTACATGTACAACAAGATGCCTGCATGACAGAAAATGTGAAGCAGAATCAGAAAATGTGAAACATAATCAGAAAGATTAATGTAATGGTAAAATATGTGCACAAATAACAGTACTTTGCATGTACATTGAAAAAATGAGTTGCTCATTCAACAGCAGTTGACTGTATAAGGCTATTTATGCATAAATCACTTAGTTCAGCCTGACTTCTGCAGTGATGGGGCATAATTGATCTTTAAAAGTTTTATGAAAGAATCACAGTCTGTGAAATTAAAGGAAGTTCTGTTGTTTAATTTTGCATTTCTATCAACTGCCAGGAATATCCCAATGGTAGAAAAATACCAATTTTCTCCTAAAACCTTTTTCTAGATAGTGTTAAATCAGTAAGTATATTAATGTATTACTGCAAAATATTTAGCACCATTATATTTTTAACTTTGTATCTGGAATTTATGGAATAAAAGCCAAAAACATTGTGATAAATTGATCCACTTCCAGGAGGAATGATGGTAATATTTCATCAGTATCATACCTGAGTTGCAAGACTCTTTTTTCAGAACAGCATTAGACAACTCAGGCATTAGAAAGATCTGGGTCTTGTGACGGTGGGCTACCAGCCTTTTGTTTAAGAAATTGGTTGGTCAGGCTGGGATAAATGGGGAAATATTTTTCTTGTTTCCACCACTTGGGAGCAAATGGACAAGGGAAGAAGAATGGGTAGAATCACATTGTTCTTCCACTGGTCAACATGGGTGTCAAAATTTAGCATAAATACACTACAGTAGTGAATCTCTTTCTTCTGGAATTTAGGAAGGATCAAGAATCTCCTGAATCTCTGCATCAATCTCACAGTATTCATGCTAGTACAGCAGGACTTTGCTATTGAGTATGTCCTTGAGACAAAACAAAGGCATCAGTTATTGCTGTATTAGAGATGGTGATTAACGCATTGACAATAGCTGCTACTACCTGCAGTTTTAATTAAAGTACCAGTCTTTTGTCCCCCTTTTGCATCTTAGTTTTGAAACAATTGCTCAACAACTTAATCTTTGTTGTTTTCTAGGCTTTTTGTAGTAGACACTATAATGAGAAGTCCCTGCACAGCCACCCCTTTATCCCTTCAGTTGTTTATTTCTGAATATGTGTCAAATACATCTTCTGCACATTTTTCAAAGATGGTTAATGTTTTGAAATTGGAAAAGCAGGCAGAGAGGTATAAGCCAGCCTGGCAATGGCTTTAGCTGTGTATTATGTACTTTAATGTGTAGCAGGCTTGAACTGATGAGGGAGAGTGAAACTATTCGCCAGGCCCATGTACTTTCATGGACATGAAAAATAAATTGCTTAACCTTTTAGGAGAGCCTCATGTGCTGCATGGCTTGCCTCAGACCCCAGTGGCAGATGAAGGAGCTCTTCCTGTGGTTCGAACCTGCTGGGTTTCCAATGGTTGTGCACAAAGGCCTCTGGTTTATTTTTATCCTCCTCTGTGATACTCCCAAATCCCTCTGGGTCCTCCTGATGTCCTGGTGACCAGCTGGCTTATCTTTAGGCCTCTGTGTAGGGATGGAAGAGTCAGAGTTGAGGACCCTAAGGAGGATTTGCTGTGCAACTGAAAGGGAGTGATCTCAGACCTAACATCCTGCAAATGGATTTTGAAGGCACTGCATACAATTACTATAAATTATTGAACCAAAGTAATAAAAACTACACTTAATGCATCGAGTAAAACAGAATGAAGACAGCTATCTCCCTCCCACACAGTCTCTCTTATTCCTGTCACAATCTAACATGGAGTTCCCACTGCAGAAAAAATTATAGCAGAAGGATTATTTAACTTAGTCAGGGATCTGTGTACACAAACATCACAGTGTGTGATGCAGGGTGATTGGCTGTAATGTGGATAGTTTTGTCTTTGGTTAAACCTTCATGCTGTCAGATGGTGTTTCCCTGCTTTGCATGGTAATTGTCTTCTAATGTTGTTAGGCAGCTGCAGTGCCAGTCTGATAGTTGTGCAATTTGGGACACTTTGTTATGCCACTCGCTGATGCAATAATGTAATTTTAATTTGGTAGATTCCTGAAAAGGCTTGTTCTGTGTAAATGACCTAGCCAGGCATGTGAGGATCATGCCCTCTACCTTGCTTTCCCAATGAATCAATGCTAGTTGGAAGAAGAAACAGAGGGTTTTCTATTAATCTACCCTGAGAAAGTCACAACAGATCTCCTCTCGGAATTCATACAACAGGTACAGTGTCGATGTCAGAAGGAGAGTTCAAAGAATCCTGAAGTGTCACTGTGTTTGGACTGGTGACTCAGCTATGTGAAAAAACAGGTGATGACTGTAAATAGAAGGGATGAATGACACTGAAGACAGGAACACAAGCTGTAGGGGTATTGGCAGATTAACAGGTGTAATTATTGTAATTGTATGGGAATCTCTTGAGTCATGACACTGTCTGTCAGGTAAGTGCAGGAGATCATTCACAAGCCATTGAAAGGGATCCAAGTAGCCTGTAAAGAAGTTTCCAAAAGGGACAGAAATGAGTTACATTGAAGAGCAGTTTCAGTACAATTACATGTGAGTAATTGTACAGTTACATGTAAAACATTTTTCTGGAAATCTTCCTTCCTTCTTTGAATAAATGTTGAGGCTGTATAAACTGTGGACTAACTGTTTGTAATAATTCACCCCGATGATTTTAATGTTCCCTCCAACAACCAGAAGAAAAATAGGAGGCTTGTTAGTTTTTGATTTTATAAGATCAAGCCACTAATGACAGGGAAGTGGCCAATACAGATGGCAATGTTCAGGCTGTGCACATTGCTCTTAGGTCTGTGATGCTTGTAGCTGGCTTTGTAACATGAGGGGAGTGTAACACACTGATGCTGCCGTGCCAGAATTATTTTGTGTCATGGAAAGGTGTTTAACTAAACTAATAAGAGAAGTGGCTTGGCAGAGAATGGCAGTCAGAAGACATATCACAGGTGCCCTGTGACACAGGGATGGAGAATGGGACAGACATGTCTAATTACTGCCCAATGTTGTTGCTGTAAGAACACCTTCTTGACAGCCATGTGCTCCAAGCAATGATCATGTACACTCTTCACTGCTCAAGTGGTGCTTTATCATGAAGAAGCCTGAACTTTATCTTGTAAGTGCATCTTCCTTCAGCTGCTGTTATTGGCACATTTTGTTGTTTACTGCGGCTGAGGCTCAGTTAAAACATGACAAGCTTTGATAGACTACGTCAATTGTTTTTTTCTTTTCATGATAATACCTATTGTATTTTGCAGTACTCTGTAAAAAATGAAGGCTCTTTGCTTATAGTGAGAACCAGTCAGAAGAGAAACATGACAGGCAGAAAATTGATATTGTTTGTGGATTTGATAATGTTGGCTCAAATGTCTGCATAAAAAGTTCCTTTTTGACTTTTGTCAGAATCACAGTCACATCAAATGGCTTTTATGTTCTACCTTGGGTAAAATATTCACCTCATGGACTTTGCCAAAACTTTTTAACATAGGTAGAAAATTTATGATCCACCAGAGGCTCAGTAAATCCCACAGAAGCTGGTGCCTTTTTGAATGCAATGTCTTTTAGCCTCTGTTTTCCAAGCTCTGCTTTCTACTTTCTAATTTGGTAATTTCCTCCACACAATTCTGGTTTTATTCTGCTGAGCCTGCACCATGGGAATGAACTGGCTTTGCTTTCTGCATGGGTAGGCTAAAGTTTCCTTGGAAATTGTGGCTGGGAGTCACTGACACAACTGCAGCCCGTGGTCACAGCATCCCTGCAAAGTGCATGTTACTGTTCTCACTTTACAGATGGCTAAATGAAAGCAGAGGAATGAAGGGATTTATCTAAGGCCACATAATAAATCAGTTGCTTGTGTCAGATTAGTTACAGCTCAGGACTTCCCTGCTGCCAACTGTCAACCCTGCACTCACTCCAGCACTCACTCCACTGTTTCCAGTGCCACAGGGATTGTTTTTGCCCTGCGGGTTAAAAGGACGTTTAGATGGTTCTACTCAAGACATAAAACAATCCTGTTGCAAATTGTTTTAAGAGACTTAGCTGCCCTTATGCAGGGTGGAAGATCTGGGGTAAATGGTTTCTGCTTGCATGATTCTTGGCACTGTGGACTTTATGTCCTTGCACTGTGGACTTTATGTCCTTGCACATTGTATTGACATTTTTCTGGTAATGTGAAGGTTGACAAAAATGTGCTAGGTTAAGCCATGGAAATCTGTATTTCTTTCCATATTTTTTATTTAGACCCAAAAAGTAGTGTTAGATGTGTCTTGACACACAAACCAAAAGTTAAGGTAAAAGTAGACCTGTCCATTGTGCAATGTGGAATAGTTAATCATCTCATGTAAACTTGCTGATGAAGATCGGCACAGAGCAGGGCAATCATCCTGCACATGCCTCCTCCTGGACATGTGGTCACTGCTTGGCCTTTGGTGTAAATAGTACAGCCAGCAGTGAGTGTTTGGAGCCCCGTGTCTCCACCAATACAGCTGTGTTCTTGCTCTAGCAGCTGAGGGGGATTGCAGGAAAGGGCGTATGCAAGTCCTTGAACTGGGAGCACTTCTGTGTTTGGACAAAACCAACAGGAACTGTGTCATGTACATGCATTGAAAAGAAAGAAAACCAGCACTTAAGGTGTGGGCAGAGCTGTCTGTGACATGCACTGGAGTACATACCTAATTAGAGCTTGTTTCAGGAATAAGGGGTAGCAGGGAGAAGCCATAGAGGCAGCAGAGATGCATGGCAAGCAGAGGAAGGAAGGGATTTGTTCCTGCAGGGTGCTGAACACCTTTAATACCCTCTGAGTTCAGAGGTAAAAGGGAAAATCCTGCAGTTATATCTATGTAAAATGTGTCTTAAGTGCTCCTGAAATTTCCTTCTTACAGCTACTGCCATTTCATTGCAAGCAATCTGATGTGAGCAGATCCACAGCACTTTTTTCTTTGCAATGCTAAATTGTTATAACTCTCTGATCATGTGTTCTGACAAAGCTCATCCAGAAATGCACAGCCAAAAAGGTGACTTTTGATGCTGTTAGTTTTATTGCCTCACAGAATAATACAAGAAAATTTTTCATTCCTGAAACACTTTTTCTGACTGGCCCATATAGTAATGTCAACTCTGTAATGCTTTTCTCCCTAAGAGTGACATTATTAAAATATTCAATGTCTTAACTAGGATTCTCTTCATAGTAACATCTTTCTCTAAAAGGGCTCATCTTCAGGTCCATACAAATATCTATTATTGTTTGTGCACATGAAGCACAACTACTCAGGCTTCATGATAATTTTATATACAGGATATAAAAATGAAGTGTTCACCTATGTCCACAAAAAGTAAAATCTTCTTCCCTTCAGGCTTTTCCTCACCTCTGTTTCAGTCAGTGGGATGTGAGCAGGGAGGGTGGGATCAAGTGCTACAGCAGCCACGGGAGCAGCATGGCCACATGCAGAAACTTTATTTTTGTTGTTCCCAGCTGGAATGGTGTGTGTTTCTCTGTGTTTGCAAATGAGTGGTCACCCTTAAACTGGCTTGCTATTTGTGGGGTTTTTTTCATATCAGGGAGATAAATCAGAGTGCTGTGTGAAAAGCAGCACCCCTCACACCTGTACAGACTCGTGACTCTATCAGAATGGGTTTTGTTCGTCCATGCATTGCATGGAGGCAAACACACACCACTTCTGGCAGATGTGATCTTGCTCTGTAGTCCTGCTTTATGCAAAAATGAAAAAGTCTTCATTTCTAATGTCTGCAATGTTATGAAATGTCTGAAAAAAGCATGAACTAACCAAGCAGATGAAAACTCCATGTGCACAGTGTTTAAAAAGTGAACATTACAGATGTTTTCCTTTTGAAAGGTGATATATGATTAGCTGCACCATAATGTAAGTTATTTATTCATAAGAGGATTGAAGGACTGTATCTTCCAGTGTGCACAGGTTTTTGATTTTGCCTAGCTGAACTGGAACACGTTGTTGGCTTCCACTGCTCTGACACTGTGCAAATCCTTAATCACAGCTACTTCAATAGAATAGGTTATCTGTAATCTGGAGACATAACTTCTTCAGCAGAAGATCTGCTGCCATTAAGTGTATGAGATTAGCTGGCACAAATCCTTTCAGGTAAAATGACTTCCACTGCACAAACCTCAAGTACATCATACATAAGTGCAAGTGTATACAGATTAAAAAATACTTCAAAATATGCATATGCATATATGAAATGTCATGTTTGAAAGTAGTGTAGTTATGCTGTTATGTTAAAAGCTAAATTTAGAACTTTACAGTAAAAAAAGTATTGATTATATAAATATGATATCAATTCGATATCCTTTTCTGTTAAATATTATAATATCTGTATTGTATAGGATAAATTTTAATGAAATTGTGCCAATTTGTTGTAGGCCAATTCAGTTTATACATGAAGCATTATATTAGCAAAATGCTTGCTGCAGGTAGGAATTTCTAGTGATCCCACTGTGTGGTTTTTATGCTTTTTTAAAAAATAAAGTTTCTTCAGAATTCTTGTTTGTTTGTTTGTTTGTATGTAAAAGTATGAAACCAGACCACTTTCAAGCCCCAAAGTGACCACGGCTTTCTAAAATATGATGCTAAGAACCACTCCCATTACCAATTCTCAAGACAAAATTCATGTTGAGGGTTGAATGCAGGCAGACCTCTGGCCAGGCACAGAGTTGCTGACATGTTTAGATTAAGCCATTTTTTCCCCCCTTCAGGGATGCAGCATTGTCTTTCACTTAGTCCATCCAGAAAATGTTATAAATTGCCATGGGAGCTCACTGCTGGGCTACTGTTTCAGAATGACAAAGCAGGGAGGTCGGAAAAGCAGTTGAACAACTGAGTTGCTCTTAGAGCCCAGAGCTCTCATCATGGGAGCATCACACATCTCTCTGTCATTATTATTATTATTATTAGCCCCAAAGAAGCCTGAGGTATATACCAATGCACTTAGTGCTACACTTTCAGAGACATTAATACTTTTTTGTTAGAGGCACTTCTCTGTCAATATAATTGTTCTCATGGTTGTGAACAAGCTGCAGTCAAAGAGCCTTGAACACTGGACAAACTGAAATAGAGAAAAGCAAAAGAGAAAAAGAATTTTTTTTGTAGCTGGAAGGAAGAACATGTTTTAAAATTGTGCAGACAAGATAAAATGAGAGGAATAGAACAGAATAGAATAGAATAGAATAGGATAGAACAGGTAAGTAAATATCACCAACATACTGTTTTAACATATATATTCAGCTGAAAGAACATGCAGAGAAATACCTAGATTCTCAGTTTGGTTTTTTAAAAATAATATTGTTGCTGTGTTGATGCTGTATGCAGCCATGGTAGCTTGGAGTTACGGGAAACCTGGTCTTAAACCACTCTGTGACAGGGAAGTCATTGGTTTTTCACGTGCTGGAGATGCAACATCCTCAGTTCTGTGAGCTGCTTAAGAGACAAATTATTGTCTGTGGCCTTTTCTTCTGAGAAGCAGGGTCTGAGATGAGGAATATGGGTGAAGTAATGCTCAGTAAAGTACACTTCTAATTTAGAGCAGTGCTATTGCTAATACCTGGAAGTGGCAGTTTGGGGTTAAGGTAGGAGCACTGAGGGGAGGGCAGTCCATGGTGGTGTTTAGGCAGTATCAGGTGGCTTGATACTCAGACACTGAGTTTTGAGAGTGGGGAAATGCACAGACTCTGGAGCAAGTAACAAATATATCAGGTGAGTCATCTATTGCCTGTTAACATTTATTTCTAGATTTTGTATGGTTAATACATAATATTATTTCCTATTCTGGTCACAATTTTTTTGTGTTAGGTTGAATGTTGTAAGCACATAGGAAACCTGTATGTATAGCTGTTTTCTATCAGAAGGGTTTTTTGTTTGTTTGTCTTAGGTTTTTTTTGTTTTGTTTTGTTTGTATGTTTTTTGTTGATGTGTGTGATCTTCTGTGAAAAGAATTGCTTGAGAAAGTTTTATAGGAATGTTTCTGTCTTATTCAGTACTAAGGTAAAAATGATTATTGCTGCAAATTTCCTAACACTCAGTTTATTTAAAAGTAATGTATTTTCCTTGATGGGATTTTACACAGGCTCTGAGATCTGTAAAGAACCTTGAGAGCAGCAAGTGAAAAATCTCAGTCTGCATTCCTGTGATCCCCCACTGTTTGTGGTGGGCTGTTTGCACTGGTGCAATAGGCATATCCAACTCACAGAACAGAGTTCCAAATAATGCAGTCTTTGGGTACATGTTCAAGCTGCCTTACATGCCCAAAAGTCATTCTAGGCACCCGCTTCTGAAGAACTCCCAGCCTTCTTCCAAACATGTCATGCAACCTACAGCACTAAAAGCTTTCCTGTGTAGATGGTGTCATAGAGAGTAATTATTATAGAAATGAGAAAGTCTGGGTGTGGAGGCACTGAGGGAGAGTCAGGAGAAGGACAATAAGAATAGTGTGTGTTGATGGTCAGCAAGATCTCAGCACACATCTACCTCCAGCTTCCCAGCAATGGGAGACAAAGGGCAGAGAGCAAATCCTAATAGGGGTGGGGATGGAGAAACTGACAGTTCCTAACAGGTACAAAAAGGTTCATCTAAAGCCAATACCTGGTCACCAGCATAAGAGGAGCACAGAAGATTTAAGAAGGACCTGACAGATGGAGACCCTTTTCCCCACATCATTGCAAGGACTCCTAGACACAGCACCTGCATACACATTATTGCCTGGATGCTGGACAAATGACTTGGGCTCACACATTTTAGAGTTGTGAGTATGTGGATAGGAGAAGATGAGTATCCACAGCTGAAACTGGTTTTGTTGAAAAATAAAACCATCTGACCATTTTGTATGGTCCATCATTTCCTACGTGGCTGCAAAAATATTGCTACATTATTTCCTACAGTGTTGCCTGCTGTTCTGCAGGATTAATGTATTCTGTAGATGAAAAGAAAATCAGACTTTACATTTAAACAATGCACTTATTGTGTCTCTGTTTGCAGATTATATATTGCAGTAAAAGTGCGGTGTACTTTTTTTAAAATTTTGGGTTGTATTTATAAAGAACTTTGGAGCTTCATAACATGTTGGTGGATCCTGTAGGAGGTGAACTGTGTACATCTGGTTGTGGAAGATGACGTCAGTGTTCCTCAGTACAAAGATACAAGGAGCAGGATCAGCTATATCTGGTTGCTGACAGAGGCTGGGTTGGTGGGGGGCATGCCCATGCAGAGAATTTCTGGCCCAGGGATGGTAGGAGCACAACATTTGTAGGGATGTAGTATTTCACTGAATCAAGGAGGGACTGGAGGATACATGCCAGAAGTAACTGAAAAACATGAAATGGTCTGAACTGCCTGAGATTCCAAGGCTTGGAGATGGAGAAGATCAGGCAGCTTTTCAGAATCTTTTCTGTGTATCTGTGAAATAAACTCCCTTGGTTTTGGATAGGAGTATATAAGGACCTATACCTGAACAGAAAGAGGCACAGTAAGTTTTCTGTTGTGAAGAAAAACATGCAGAAAATTATAGACCACTGAAAGAGCAATAATTTATCTCAAGAAAAAAAGAATGAATTGAGGCAGAATTCACATTTTAATCTAGAAACTAGTTATAGGATTGAGTGTAATATGAAACAATGATGCCTTATACAGATTGCATTATAGAAATATCAATCAGTTTCTGATTCATAAAGTTGAAACAGCACAGGACTTAAGTCAGTGCTAAAGGTTCCTTCCCAGCTCTGCTGGATAAACCCTAAGGTTCTACTCTACTGTGGTGGGCAGAAGTGACCTGCATGTTTGTGTCTGCATGTGGCTCCTCATTGATCTAAATCTGTAGTATGCTGTGTGAACCTCACAAGCTTTTGGTCATGCAAAAGTATCAAGAAGCTGTGAACAGATTGGATCATATGGAGACAAAAGTCACTGCTGTTTTGGCAGGGGTAATTTTCCTGAATGTTTTTTTTAAATGATGAAATAGAAATATGACATATTTTTCTTTTGATTTGACCACTGACTTGCAACTTAAAATGTGATGGTCATTTGTTTTTTGTCTAAGAGTATCAGAAAATGTCTCAAAACCTGGGTCAGAATAGGCTTAAATTCACTCTACAAGGGTCTCCACATTTCTCTGAAAATTTTTTAAGGATTTACCTGATGTAGAACAATGCTGGAGAAACGAGACAACATGTCTAATTTTCTCCTGGCATTTGTAAAAAGAATCTAACTGAGGTTGGTGGATCTGCACACTCATTTTGTTATGACAGTATATGCCAAGAAGTAGTACTTCTTGGCATATACTGACAGCAGTATGCCAAGAAGAATTGAAGTAGAATCAGTCCAAGGAAAGCTGCAAAACTTCCTATATTCATTGTTTTTGATGGTCTAGATACATAACTTTAAAATAATATATCTTGGATTGTTGCGGTGTGCTCTGGCTGGTTTTGGTTTATCTCATGGCCAGGCTCTGCTATGTCCCCTCCCCTGCCCCGGTATCTGTTTTCCCCCTGGAGGGCTCTGTATTGCGCGATCCTATATGAAGCCCATCAAATTCAAACCCTGCTCTCCTCCCCTACTGGATGTTGTACCCTCCCCCCGCCCCCTCGTGTTGGTATTTATGTATCTGTAACACTCTGTGCCAGTGCTTCCCCGGCACCACACCGGTGCCAAATAAACCATCTGGGAAGCCCCTCCGCTTGTCTCTCCTTCTTCGGCACCCCTGTACCATCGGTGGGTTGGGTGAAACCTTGTAGGAACTTTGCCAGCCCTCCCGTGCCTTCGGAGCAGCCCTGCAGCCCCTGGAACCGCAAGCGGACACCCGGTGCCCCCACCAGAGCATTGCGGCGTTGGATTTCTGCTATTTTCAGTTACTGCTGGCTTATATTAGAATCATGGGAAGGATTGAATAATTAGCAAAGATAATAAAATGTTATTTTGGAAATGAAGATGCAGTTAATTTACTTTACCCAAGGTAATATGATATTTTCTGATTTTGTTTCTTTTCCAGTTATTTTACCTGTAGCCACAGCACAAAAATATGGAAACATTCAATCTTGCCACTTTCTACTTTGGTTTAATTCTTTATAGTGAAGAGAAGCTTTTATTTAAAGTTATGAACAGTTTTATTGCTTCTCTATTCTGGCCATTGAAAAAATCCACGTAAGCACAGCTTCCTGCAGTTTTACGTCATAGCAGCTTACAGACATCTGGGCTGTGCCTGTACTAAATTAAATACTCAATGTGTTCAAGACAGCTGAACCCTCTGCCACTGGAGACTGCCTGACTTGAAATGACCTTCTAAGCCTTGCTTCTCTTCCAGCTTCAAAACTGACTTTATTTTGGCTGTGAGTCCTGACCTGCCTAGGAACACTGCTCCTGCCTCTTCACCCTTTGCACAGTACCTTTGCTAACTGTAGACAAACCCTGATTTCTTGAACTTTCGCCAGGCCTTCAATGATTGTTTTTTCTTGACCTGTCCTGTATTGTGGCTCCTGGGCTGCTGACAGGGCCTGGGCTCCAGCTAAACATCTGTCTTCAGGTGGAGTAACCAGCCAGAGGAGGGGACTGCAGACTGTCCCCTATAGCGTTGTGCAGTCTGATACAGGCTCCTTCTCTGTTGTGCTGAAAAGGTTAGGAAGCGTTTGCTATATCCATTATGTTTTGACTTTGGCCATTTAGGACAGTGTGGGAGAGACAAGCTGGCAGAGGAGCTGCCCAGCTCCGCAGCTGGCTGGGCTGCTAACCATGTGTGATAAGCAGGTTTTGTGAATCTGGAAGACTGATAAAATTTGCGGGTAGGAAGAGATGTGTCCTTCTATAGCTACAAGCAAATTACATTTCTGACTTGAAAGTCAGGAATCTGTTTCCAGTGAGACACTGTTTCTATTACTAATCCAACTGTGGTATATGAACAGCATGGAAACTTTACATCAAGAAAAATCTGACACCAGCACAACACTTAATCTTACCTGGTCTGGACACAATACAAAGATAACTATATGGGGGGCTTGAGGATTTTTTCTGTTGTTAATAACAGGGAGATTTCTCAGGGTGTCTTAAGTTTAAACCAAAATTGAAGTTAGAATCTGATTTTTTGAGATATAATTTTTTTAAAAAATTTATGAACTATTTGTTAATCAGCATTAATATTAGTGTATTATACATATACACATATTTTTAAAACTTATTTTATTATACATACATATATACTAGTAATATTATTATTATTATTATTATTATATTAGCATTTCCTAAAAAGACTATCAACTTCTTGCATTATGGCAGGTCTTGGCATTTGGTAAGGTATTTGTTGAGCAGATTCCAGTGCTGGTGAAGATTTTTCTGAATGTAGGAATCTTTTCATACAGTCCAGAGCTTTTCAGTGTTTTGTGTCAAGTGGCTGCTTAGGATAGAGTATGATCCAGTCTGAAATTACTGGCATTTTCCTTGGACGCTCTTCTGCTTCTGAGGGAAGCTGTAATATCAAATCTCAGAAGGATGGTAAAACTTTTTCCTCTGTTCTCCCCAACACCTCTGCTGAGATGGTCTGACTACTGCAAAAGTTACAAAATCAGGATAAAGAATACCAGGGATATGGTTATCCATACAACTTTTGGTTTTTATGCACAGAGATACCATCTTTAATTACATTACAACGACTGATGATTAGGAAGTGGAGTGCTGTTTTGGAGAACTGGGTTTTATTCCTGTTTTTACAAGAGAGCTGCTGTGTGGCACTGGGAAGGTCAGTGAAATTACTGGGCCATAATGGGTTTCCAATGTGTTATACTGAGGGACCAGTCTGCTAAGGTGGATAGTGTTTAACATCTTAACTGGGCATTGAGCTTGCATAAAATCAGAAGGATCACACTCCTATTTGGCTAAACTTCGTGATCAGCGATTAATAAATGCTTTTAGCAATTCTAACTTCACTATCTGTGCCTCAGGTCCCAACTATTCCATGAAAAAGGCTTAGCATCCATCTCACAACAACTACGTTGTGGAGAGAAATTAATTAATGCTGCTAAAGTGCTCAAATGCAGTGCATCTCAAAGGAAAAATCCAGAAGGAAATAAACAGTTTTGTGATCTGGGCAAAACCTTTGTATGTATGTTTAATAAAAAAAGGAGAAGAAAAAATCTGAATCACAAACTGAATAGGAAGGTTGAAACAAACTACTGAATAACAACTGCTGTACTGATTGAAGTTGTGGTCCCATGGAGAAAATGCAAAGAGACAATGTAATTAAGGATTAGAAGAGAAGATCAAAGCAGAGAATGCTGAAGGTTTTTAGATGTGTGACAGGCTAATGCAAACCCCTGTTCTTCATGTTGGGATGACTGTAAAGAAAAAACACACAAAAATGCAGCAAGGGAGAGTAAGATGGTATGGAAAACTTCCCGGTGTGGAAAATTTTCAAATGCAAACATGAGGAATATACAGATTTCCATTCTCCATGTTCCTTGCCAGTTTCTTTCCAGTTTGCACCTCATTTTTTCTCTCTTCTTGTCATGCTAAAATTTTGATTTTTGTCTTTTCTAAGCTGAGCTTCTCTCCATATCTGTATACATCCTCCTTACATTTGAAATCTGTAATGCTCCTGTGGCTTAGTCACATCAATCTGCTGACTGTACTTTTCTTGTCTGTGGTGGAATTGTTTGTGTATTAACCATTAAGAGTTTCTTTGAGGAACTCAGTCTCTTTAACAGGTTTCCTCCTTGAAAGAGGAGACTATATATTGAATTTTTTCTCAATATGTTGAAATCTATCTTCCTAAATATCACCGTTTTATTTTACTGTTCTACTTTCTTCTAAACATGTAATTTCACTTTTGCTTTTTTTCCCACAGATGCCCTTCCCTTTTGTATTGTAGTAACTTCCCTCCTGCTGGTTAGAAACTCCTGATGGCTTTTTGTGCTATTTAATTTCAAACAATTGTCTAAAGAATAATAAAAATGTACATTTTCAAAAAAAAATATCTGCCAGTTTGTCCTGGCTTGGTTCTGTGTGAAAAGCTCCTCTGTTACAATATCTGTGGTCTTTTCCGCTTTGAAAGACATTTTCCAACAGGTCAGCTACTTTGGTATGAGATCTAGAGAGGTAACATATGCTCCCTGACATCTTCCTGATGACAAGGTGATATCTACAGTATATTAAGTAGTCCTGTTACATGAATTAATCCACAAAGTCTCTTATTTTAGTTAAATGACCTTTTGAATAGGCTTGAGCTCAGATTTGTCTATCTTACAATTTTTAGTGCAAATGTTTACTTTCTTTCTTAGTGCAGGTACATTTTGTAATACTTTCATTTTATCAAGAATGACATTTATGCTACCAACGAAATAAAAAATATTAATTGTTCTCCAATTTCTTCCAAGTAAAAGAGAATAAGAATTAAAAAGAAAAAAAAAAGGGAAAAATTGAGGGAATGAAAATACTGCTGGATGGGTGAACAGTGCAAGGGGAGTAAGAAAATAGGGTTATGATTAGGTCTTGACCATGACAAGAACATACAGGAAGTCACAGAAATGCATGTAATCTTCACCCAAATTGTTATAAGGAAAACAGATGAAAACAGTGTCTCCAGAATCCTTCATTTGAGCTCATAGTTTGAAGAAGTGCTCTTATATCTACAGTATGAAATAAGCCTGAACACAAAGTACTCTTCTCCAGAGGAAAGTATCAAACACAAACATGGAAAGGTGGAAATAAGTAGTCAACAGCACTTCTGATAAAGGCATGGGATTATAATGCAAGAGGCATATAAAACCGGCTAAGAAATGATGTTGTTGCCAGGAACCTAATCTCGTTGCAGAATTGTTATTATAAGGAAGAGAATATGTCAGACAGGGAAGGTAATTACTGAACTCCACTCTCTGCTAGTGAGGTTATCTGGAGAACCGTGTCCAGTGTTCTATACTGAACCTCAGAAAAGATGTAAACACATGGGATAAATTCCAGAAAAAAAATCATTGGTAACTATGAGAAATTTATGAAGCCCAAGCAAAACCAAAAAAATGATTGAAAGAACTGTGGCTGTTATTTTGAAAATCGGAAAGATGAGAATTTTCTGAGATGCTGAACTGTTTTATAAAGTTACATGTGATCAACTCTTTCACATAGTTAGTGGGAAAAAGAAAAAGATGGCTAGAAAGTGTATATCAAAAATTCTTTCTCTTTGTTAAAATTGTGGAAGTCCAGAAGAGGCTGCTTTAAGGATCTGATGACATCAGAGATTTTGAAGAAGAGCTGAAACAAATGCTAGGGGTGGACTAGGAATACTTCAAAATAGCTCACCAGGCTTAGGCTTAGTCACTTTTCAGCCCTTCATTCTTAGGATTTTTGACTGTGTCTGCCATCTGTAGTAACAATTTGTATGTTTAAAAGAAGAATATGATATTAAATAATTTGCCAAAGGGCCTCATTAAACCCAACATTGCAAGACTGACCATCCTGGCGCTGGATAAGCACTGTAGAGCCCCAATTTATTTTTGAGGAAAACAACTTCTGTCGTCTCTAGCTGGATTATTCCTATTTGTTCATTCCAGGATGAGTAGTTCTGTGACCAGGGAATGGAATTGGAATCATGTTGCCCATGTGCCCTCCAGAATCAGAATTCCCCTCTCTTGCTCTCCATATTGTTTCTCAGTTCCTTGTATTTTCCTGCAAATGAGACATGAAACATGCCTTTAGTTTTGTGTGGTTTTTTTCTTTTTTTTTAATAGGGGCACATGCAGCTTCTCTGGAAGGGAGAGTAGCAAAGATCAGCAACTGTGATCTAAATCACCTCTTTAGACTGGCAACTGTCAGAGGGGTGTCTCTTCTGTCTGCATTTGGGAGATATACCAATTATGGAGCTGCAGCAAAAAGAAGAAAAGGTATCACTCATTTTCTTTCATTGTTTGCCTGTTTTTAATAGCCATTCTGCAGCAAAATTGCTGGATACTTGTTAGATCAAGTGTCTTTAGGGCTTGAATTCAAGGATATTCCCTTTGAAAGAAATTTCCCCCTTCCCAAAAGGTAGGCTTCAGTTAATAGCTTGTTCAGCCACAATGACAGAGTTTCTAAGCAGTAAAAGAAGTGGCATCTGTGGGCAAGATTCTAGTCAGAAAATTTGAGGGGTTTATGGCATTTCAGGCATACAAATGCCATTTTGGATGACAACCTTACCGATTGATTTTTCTTTTATTTTCTGTACATGGCAGCAAAGACAGCATCTCTTGCCATGTTATGTGGAATGCCCGCTTACATCTGCAAGGCAAGGGGTGTTTGGATTTTCTCTTTTATCACATTTATGTAGTAGCACACATATACCCACATTTCTAGAATACAGTACTTATGTCACCCTGTGTCAAGTTGCATAAATATACCCTGCAGAGAAGGGAAGGTGACAGATACAAGCAGTCTTTTTGTATTGAAGTATGAAATACTCAGTCTATAGCCTGCAAAAACCTGTCTTAGGGGTCTAAAAAGGATTCCCAGTTTTGCTTAAATTTTCAAGGTTAGTGAGCCTTTCATAAGCATCACTCGTATGTATGTAATAAAATCATTATTTTAATCCTGGAATGATTCAAGCTATTATTTTATCTTATTACTATAAAATTCTGGGTTTGATTGTTATGAAGGAACGTTTGTTATTCTTGTAGCTGAATTTATGACAATTATTGTTTTGTTTTATTTGACAAGAAAATTCATTAATAGCATAAAGAAGTTTTCTGTTTCAAACTGAGCAAAAGAATTCAATTCTAGATGAAAGATAGGCAAAATGAGATATCAGTGATCACTTGTCTTAATCTCTGAGAGAAGGTTTTAGATCTCTGAATGTTTAAAAAATGCATACCAACAATACTTCCTAAATAAAATGAATGGGAATCTAAATATGTATTACTATGAAGCAGCAGAATTTTTCTGTATTTAAAGAACAGCTTTCAGTTTCAAATCAAAATAATAGGTACAGCAGAAGAAAGGGAAAATGCAAACATCTTGGAAAAATAAGTAAACCTAATAAAATAGATAGGACTTGTTTGACTGTTTGGCTAGTGTATAAACACTTAAATATTGCAAGTAAACTTTTATTGAGAGACAAATCCCCTGTAAAACTGTGAGACCCTGACCTACTAGCATTAAACTTGATTAGTGATAGTAAACAGCATTGAGAATAGCTGGTTCTGGACATACAGTTACATACAGTAATAACCTCAGTGATTTCTGGCTGTGAAATAGTCCTAAAATAAATTCTTACAAGATTAGAGGGATTTCTTTGATGCAGCTCTTTATCAAATTAATACAATTACTATTGTTCCAGTTAAGGTATTGCATTATTTGCTTTGCTTCAATCCCTAAAACTTCTTTCCCTCTGAAGGAAACCTGAGCAATGTTTTACATCAGCTACAACATGGCATGCACCATGCTCTGGTGTATGTGTTTTTTTTATCTCCTTATTTTTCAATACTTAACCTTATGACTTAAGAACCATTATATGCCAAATTAACTTTGGTTTATATGCTCTGTGTGTTTTAAGTGTGCAGCGTTGTTTCTCAAGAAAAATTACTTTTCTACAAAACTGTGATCATTTCATCCGGCACAGGCCACACTGAGATTATTACCTCATAATGGGTCAAAAGAGAACAGATGTTGCTACTGAATATAGGGCCGGGAGGGACAGATACGGTTACGGAAGGCAGTAACACCTCGGCTTCTTTAAAACTGTGCCACATACTTGAATGTTATTCAGGGACCTCTACAAGACAGAAATATTCTAAATTACCTTGGCCTACCACCTTTTTTAATTGGAACTACCTTTGTTAATTGGAACTACCTTTTAAAGGTTCTCATGAAATTCGTAAAGTTAGTGCCTCTAATTTCTTTTGGCCAAGAAACTGTTGAAAAATCAGACTACAGAAAAGCATCCTGTATATAAAGCAATTTATTTTTTCACTTTCTTGTTTGTGAAATGCCTTGTTAAGGTGACAACACTTTAAAAAATAACTTTTAGGAATCTGTAAATACAATTTTTTGGTTTTTCAATTTCTGCTCTTTCAATGCAGTATTGTGAAATAGTCATTACCTGACCATTACTCAGATTTTAGTGAGATGGTCATTACTAGAAATAGAAATGTAACTTTAACATTGTACGTTTGTTTTGAAAGCTACAGTTCATTATATTGTCTGAAATTATGTATTTATTTAGATTTTTGGAACAGTAAATGTTCATTTGAACCTAGAACTTTTGACATAATATAAACTTATCATAAGTGCAGCACTGAAAGGAACTCCTGCTGAAAAACCATTCCTTTGAACATTTTTAGTCTCCCCCATTCTACTATGTACAAAGTTCTGAAAAAAACAGGGTTGTGCAACATAATGTGGAGTTCATCAAAACCAGGCTATTTCAAGGCACTAGGCAAGTATGAATTTTAAAGATGTGGAGCCTCTCCTAAGAATGGGCTGGATCCTCCTCTACTTTCAGTCTTTAAAGCTCCAGTCTGATTTCCCCTACTATTTCCAAGTGAGCAAATGTGGTCTCAGAGAATAGATAGTCTCCTTGAGGAAGCCTACAGTCACCAATTAATTTGAGTGCCTAACAATCTAGCCAAATGCTCTACCTCTAGGCTACTCCACCACCACTGCTTTTGCTTTTGGCTACTTGTAATTAAAAGAATGACTGTGGGTACAGTGCTGTTTCAGGATTCTTTCCAAATAGTTGCAAGACTAAATATCTTTCCTTTTGAGGAGAATGGTGGAAACTGCAGTACTGAAGTGAGTAGCCTGAAGAGTCTAAGAACATACTCATTTCAGTCATAGTTAAACAAAATTTTGTTTCTTATGAGTAACAAGACATCCAGCTGGGAAAAAAAACCCCGTAACTAGTTGCAAGACACCTTCAGACTTTCTTTTTCCCCTCTATGAAACTTAGATGAGAAGTGTCAAGAATATATGTAATGAAACTGTCAGCTAAAATATATGATAATCTTTTTAATGCCACAAAGACTAAGCACATTAAATGGTAAAATAATTTGTCATCCCAAGAGAATGTGTGTGAAAACTCATGGAAATGCGATAATGGATTCTGATGCTGATGTATGAACCTTTTCCAAAATGTATAACATGCTCCCCTGCTATGCAAAGAATCTGGTGAGTATTACATGTTCAGAAAACAGATGTAATCATTGGTATAAACATGCTTCTTAAAATTTGGCTAACTACTTTTTGTTTAACTGTCTGCATGTGCTGGGCAATGAAAATTGAGGATATGTCTCCTTGAAGAGAAAGCATTTCCCCGCACTGTATTCCTCTTCGTGTCCATTGTAATGTCATACAACTGATCTGTACCTATAATTTGAGAGAAGCAATCTACATGTCTTGGGTATGTTAGCAACTTTTCTCCAGAAGGCAATAGTGAACCTCCATGCTCTCTGCTTTTTTAAGGAAAAGTCACTAGAGAAGTGGTGTTTGTCTTCTCTTTGCTGTATCCAAATAGCAACTGGGAAACAAGAACATATACAGAAATACACCCATGAGTCCCAAATCCATGGTGAACCAGAACCATGAAATTTCCCTATGAGAGAAATGTACTAAAACGAGTGATGAGACATTATTATAGCTAGACTATAAGTCTAGAACTTGCCATCTTGGGTCTTCGGTAAGAACTGTTGTTACAGTGTGCAGTTTAAGCCTTGGACACTTGCTTGGTGATAGAAAGCTACCGGCTCTCTAGGTGGATCATTTCCTTTATGTAATGAAACAGTAATGAGCCATATCTTCAAAAAGGGAAAAAAAAAGGAAAATAGCACTAAACAAGTAAAGTTTTTGTGATACATGCTGAATTGTGAAGATTTTTGCAGAATGTTTTACATTCTAACTGAATACATAGGAAGATATTTTATTATTCTAAACAAATCAGCACTCTTGAATTTTAAGTATTTACAGTGATTAAAAACCAATTAGTAGTCAAAAGAAATAAAACAGACAAGTATGAAGAACCACAACCATCCTATATGGCAATGCTGGCTTACAGTTCCTCAAGGACTGTTTAGTCCTATAAAGATTTTCACAGTAGCAGAACACATATTATTAGTTACAGGTTTATTTGAAACTTAGCTCAGCTGGTGGAACTTATTTTCCAAAATGATTTTTTTTTTTTGCTGTTGTTTTGTTTTTAATAAAAAAAGTCTATAGGGTCTCCTTGTCCAAAATTACTATGGTGACAAAACAGGTCTCTGAGCATAAAAGCATATCTGCAGCAACCCAACAGAACAGAAGGTTACATGTTCAGAATTGAATTTCTATTCTAGGCTGGCACCATGGGAATGAGTTAATATATTCACATGAAAGTATAGACTGCTGTAAGAGTAGCAGACAAGGCAAATCATGCATGCTTGGCCTGTGGAGTCCTTAGCATTGCAGAAGGGAGAAGACGTCTTATTAGCAATGCTTGTTAAAGTCTGCTGGAATGCAGAAATAAAATAAAATCCCTTACTAACTATACCTGCAAAGAGAAGGTGACTTCGCATATATAATTTCCTTTTATTTCTCAAGTTGGAGATGACAGCAAAGTGAAAACTATATCTGTAGAGTCACATGTATTAACTTTAACTATCTCTCCATCAGACATGAAATCTGTTTTACTCCATAATCCAGAGCATACCCACCTACTCTCCTGCTAACTGTTGTTGTGGGGATAGCTATTTCTTGTTTTGTACAACTTTCAAAGAGAAGGTTATCTTCGGATCAATGTGTAAGTGGCTTTGGAACCATGGAGAAAGGAGCAGAAAAACAAACTCAGTGAAAATGAAACTATTTAACTGGGCCCCCATCTTGTGATTTCAGCTTCCCATTCCTGTTCTTTGCTAACAGAACTCCTTTTTCCTTCTGCCTAGACTTGCCCGAACAGCACTTCTTAATACCACTGGTTTTCATCATTTAGCTAAGAGTTGGCTGGCAATTGCAGAATGTGGATAATTATGTCTTAGTCCCACAAGTAGCTTAAAAAAAGTGGAGATGTGGAAGTTTCTATTTTTCTTCCCCTTTTCTTTCTGCTGAAAACTTTCTAAACTAAGTATGTCCATCTCTAGAGGGAATATTTATCAAAAAATGTAATATAGATAATTCATCAAGTTGAAATAGAATAGCATAATAAAACTGGGGGAAGAATATTCTGTAATAGAATGCAGGAAAAGCAGTGACATGGTGACATTATTCATATAGACAAGCACTAGTGAGATGGAAGTTTAAAAAGCTGCCTCTTGCTGTAGGCATGTTTTAGTTTGCTGTTCAGTACAGTTTTCCAGTGGTTTTGTTGTTGTTGCTGAAGAACAATGACAAAAATAGCCATTAAGATCATGGGATAAAAAGAAGTCTTAGTTTTTGTCACCTCGGAGAGACTTACGATGCCTCATCTGGAACATGATCAGTCTGGCTGTGTACTCAAAAAGTTGTCTCTCTGCTGCAACTGTGTTTTATTTTAGCAGTGGTGGGTTCCTGCAAAGGTGTCTGTGCATGTATGTAGGTTGTAGTGACTTTAAAAAAACAAAAATAGTTTTTTATTCCTTCAGGTGTCTAGGTTCTAACTTTTAGTTTGGCACTTGCAATCCTGTACTGTTGTCCTTTCAGCCCTTCATTTTCTAGCAGTATGTTTTCAAGTTCCTTTATTGGGTTTTTGCCAATGTACAGTCTAGTATTTCCCCCAAAGGAGAGATTTTCCATTTTCTTTGCCATTTTCATTCACTCTATGTGATGACTGTGGTAGGATCCAGTGGGTGAAGTCTTTTCATCCTGTTTCCCCATCCCTTGCTCCACCTCCTACATTTGCACAGCTGTAGATGCTTGTGACTGCCAGACAGCCCACCTCTTGCTTCATTCATATTTTCATCCATTTCATCCTTGTTTATCTCCTAGATAAAAGACCTCTGATCCCTCTTATTGCATTTAATCCCCCTCTCATGTCCTCAGAAACATCACTGAGGACAGAATATTAAGACTGGACATGCTTCCAAGTTTATATTTAAGCCATATTAGAAACCACTGCATTTGAATTTTCCTGCATCTGTTACCACTAGTATTCTTTAACCCTCTTTTGACTTCTTCATTTTGCTAAGAAAGTTGGAAGTTTTTCTCTTCTGAGCTTAAGGGCTTCACCCCCTTTTCTCTTTTCTTTTTCTTTTTTTTTGATATTGAGAAAGAGGTAAAAGAGAACCAGAAAACAACGCTTTAAAGTTTTGAGTGCCCTCTCCACCCCTCCAAAGAATCTCAGAGCCTAGAGAGACAGCTGTTTTATTTCTGTGGAGATTTGTTTTCCATTTGATCAGGCTAAGATCAGTCAGGGTGAGCAAAAGGTGTCTGAGAAGTAACCCAAAATTTAAACTCTGCTTTTATGTGAGCTTTATTTTTTTTCCTTGAGGATTTATATTCTTTAATACTATGAAGAACCAATAGTGCTGTCAACTATTGAAGATTAGATCTTGTGGTGCAATGTGCCAAGTTTTATACGATCAGGCAGGGCACAGTGGGGATTTTTCTGGTCGCATTTTATCTTCATAAATTCATAGCATCAGCTTTCTGTGCTTGGTTTGAGCAAGGAGGGCTCATCATTTCCACTGCATTCTCTCCAGTAGCAGAACAGTGTACTCCTTCAGTATCATTCTTCTGCTTCCCTGCTCACAATTTCAAATGAAAGACAAGTTCCTGAAGAACTCTATGATCTCTACTGGTTGTCTTTTCTTTACTGGAATTCAATACCAACATTTTGCCAACTTTGGTTTTGTTCAGTTATGGAAAAGCAAAATTGGTTCAATGTGATAATATTTCAATGCTTGGAAATAATGCAACTTTGATCAATACCATGTTAAAGGAACTTGCCCTGATACAGGAGACTGGATTCTACTAGTTTTACTGAAGATTTGAAAACCAGTAAAGTTCAAACACAATATGTGGAGAATTTGGGCACAGAACTGCATCAGTAGATTAGTGGCATACTATGTGTTATGGCATGATGATATTCCTGTAGTGTGTTGGCCCTGGCTGGATGCCAGGACTGGGGAGAGAAATATAACAGAGGATTCATGCGTTGGGATAAGGACAGAGAGATCACTCACCAAATACCATCATGGGCAAAACAGACTAGAATCAGAGATATCAATTGAATGTATTGCTAACTAAATCAGAGCCAGATAATGAGAAGTAAAAACAGATCTAGAAAACATCTTCCCCCATCCCTCTCTCCCTCCCAGCTCTACCTCCTCTCCCAGTGGTGCAGGGAGACAGAGAATAGGAGTTACAATCCCAGATGATCACAGGTTGTTTCTGCTGCTGCTGGTCAGGGAGAGGAGTCCTTCCCCTGCTGCATTGTGGTGTGCCTACCATGGGAGACAGTCCTCCATGAACTTCTCCAGTGTGAGTCCATCCATGAGAAACAGTTCTCCACAAACTGCTGCAGAGTGGGTCACTCTTCCACAAGGTGCAGTCCTTCAAGGACAGGCTGCTCCAGTGTGGGTCCCCCACAGGGTCCCAAGCCCTAGCAGGAAACCTGCTCCAGCCTGGGCTCCTCTCTCCATGGGTCTGCAGGTCCCTGCCAGGATCCTGCTCCAGCACGGGCCTCTCATGGGGTCACAGTTTCCTCTCAGGCATCCACCTCCTCCAGTGTAGGTCTCCTCCTTGGGCTGCAGGTGGATCTCTGCATCCCCATGGTTCTCCATGGGCTGCAGGGGCACAGCTGCCTCACCATGGGCTGGCTGCACCATGGGCTGCAGGGTAATCTCTGTTCCAGCACTTGTAGCATTTCCTCCCCCTCCTTCTGCACTGACCTTGGTGTTTGAAGAGATGTTCCTCTCACATATTCTCACTCTGCTCTTCTCAGGCTGCAGATACATCTGCACAATAACTTTCTTTCCCTCTTCTTAAGTATGTTATCACAGAGGTGTTACCACTATTTCTGATTGGCCTAGCCTTGACCAGCAGCATGTCCATCTTGGAACTGCCTGGGATTGAATCTGGTGGACATGAAAGAAACCTCTGGCAGCTTCTCATAGAAGGCACCTCTGTAAACCCCTTGCTACCAAAACCTGGCCACACAAACCCAATACAATTCCTAATTTCAGCTCAGTCCAGTGCTGTTATAACGATAACACAAAAATAACAATTATGGAAGAAGAAAGGAAGAAAATGCACCCGATGCTCATGGTGTGGTAAGAAGAGACTGGAATGACTTTATATTTTTCAGTCATAATCTGGGGCTCTGGAAATTCTTGATGTACTGGTGATGGAGGAGCATATTCGTCCTTTTTGTATGGGGGAGATCCTTGAGTTTACTGGGACTAATCAACTTCATGATCTAGGGGATGCTGCTTCCTGGTCTACAGGAGCCAAATCTGATGGCCATGGAGACTGGTTTGCCTTAGTTCCTGAAGGAAAAAAGGAAAACCAGATGCTTGAACAATGGATGTGGACTGAGTGGACTACAAAGCTTGATTGTTTTGTCACAGAACTTATTCCAATCCCAAACTTTTATTTTTCCTGCCTTTTCAAGCAGGCTAGGAGCTAAGTGTTGTCACAGTGAATGCTGCTATTTCTGTCCTGTGTGTTAGCTGGGATAACCTTAGCCCAATGTCCATTATATTACACAGCTGTCCAGAAGCAGTCATTCCAACATGACTTCCAGATTGTCCAAACCTCTTGTTGCTGGCAGTGTTCCCCTGCGACAAAGCTGTTACTGTCTTTTGTGGATTGTATCATAAGTCCTCCTTCTCCTGCCTCCTCACCGTACTTGTACCCAATGTGCTTTGCAGAAATGAACTTACAGGACTTCTAGATGTTTTTCCATACATGGAGCATCTTCCACAGAGTCCGGTTTCTGTAGAGGGAGCAGAATAGTGCTAAAATCATGTTGACTTAATCTATAACAGTAATCACAAATTAATCATTATATCAATGTATGGTGATAAAATTCTATGGGGAAATAGGTTGCAAATGCTGTCCTCTATTTCTCATGTATCCCCCTTTCTTTAAAATGAAGTAATTGCTTCATATGGACTTACAAGGTTAGGGAATGGCCTAATGACACTGTAAACTAGAAGGCATCCATGCCTGTAAAATAATACTTTGTTCTCAGACATTTGCAAACATTAACTGGGTAACCCCTCACGATGACCCTTTGAGATGGTTTCATCTGTGTTTGACAGAATGGGAAATAGATAAAAAACTATGAAAGAATGGAGGAAAAGTCAGAGAGTGAAATTTGTGAATCATGTACATTCCTGTTCTATCTTTCTATATCAATGACTTTCCCTATGTCCTTCAAAGCAATCCATAGTAGTTTTACTTGTATCTTTAATGTTTCATTCAACATAGTGTAAGGCCATGAATAATGAAGTTTACACTATACAGGCAGGGTAGTTATTGATTTACACAAGGTATGTCTCATTTATTAATCTGTAAATATTATGCAAATATATGTATGACAAGAAATTAAATCAATGCCTGTCACTTCTTTTTTCAGTCTGCATGCTTTCATGAGGGTAAATTTGACATTAATATTAGTTTACAGGAATGTAGTTGCTGAGAAAGCAGTGATTTATACTGGTGTGCAAATTGCTCATATGAGTGGAGAGTTTCTGAAAACTGTATGTGTAACCTGCAGCTGCTGTCCCATGAGTGCCATTTTATAGACAATCTCAGATCTGTTCATTATACTGATTGTTAAAATATAATGAGGGAAAGGAAAAACTCAGCTTCAAAGATCTTGTGGATGGTCTCTATCTGAAACGGTATAAGAATTAAACATTAGGGTTAGGCAGACAACATGCTGAACAGAGAACTTTGGCTGGAACTCAGGGACAAAGGAGAGTTTGTGACCTTTGGAAGAAGAGGCAAGAAACTCAGGAGGACTACGAGGTTGTCATGAGGTTATTCAGGAAGAAAAACAGAAAGCTCAAAGCCCTTAACTAGAACTTAATCTGGCCACTGTGGTAAAAGACAATAAATAATAAATATATCAGCAACAGAAGGAGCACTAAGGAGTATCTCTGTCTTTGATTGAATGTGGGGGGAAACAGTGACAAAGGATGAGAAAAAGGCTGGGGTGCTTAGTGTCTTCTTTTCCTCAGTCTTTAATAGTAAGAGCTGGATACCAGCCCTCTGAGCTGGAAGACAGGGATGGGGAGCAGAAGGAAGCCCCCATGATCCAAGTGGAAATGATCAGTGAGCTGCTCCACCACCTAAACACAGAAGCCTGTGGGGCTGGATGGCATCCACCCAAAGGTACTGAGGAAGCTGATGGAAGTTCTCAGCCACTTGACATCATTTACCAGCAATCCTGGTTAACTGGGGATGTTCCAAGGGATGGGAGGTTAGACAGTGTGACACCCATCCATAAGGTGGGTTGAAAGAAGCATCAAAGGAGCTACAGGCCTATCAGCCTGACCTTGGTGCTGAGGAAGGGTGTGGAGCAGACCGTTCTGCATGCCACCACATGGCGTGTCCAGGACAACCAGGGGATCAGGGACAGCCAGCCTGAGTTAATGAAAGACAGGTCCTTCTTTACTTACCAATCTCCTTCTGTGACAAGCTGACCTGTTTAGTGGATGAGGGAAAGCCTGTGGATGTTGCCCACCTGGACTTCAGTAAAGCCTTTAACACTATTTCCCAGAGCATTCTCCAGGAGGAACTCATGGCTGCTCATGACACGGACAAGTGCACTGTTGGTGATGGGAGGCAAACATCTGCAAAGAATTCTAGAAAAAAGTGTTTTGGGGGTTCTTTGCTCTTTGCTGGATAGCTTTGTGCATTTTCACTGTTTTCAGAATACCTGATAATTTCTTGATATAGAGTGGGACACTGAGAATCAGTGGCCTTTGTCTGAGTAATAACTATTTTGGTGGTAGTATTTATAGCTTTTACTTACTGATATATTAGGGAACAGATATTTTCCATATCTGAACATGTTTGAGTTTCACCATGATCTGATATGTGGTTTTTTGGTGAGAAAACAAATTGATAGCTGCATGTAATGGAATACCTGTTAAAGGAAGGCATTGAGTCATGTGATAGAAACACCATGAACGAATTCAACATGCTACTTCTCAAGAAATGTATGGTTTTATTTCTGGAACTTGTTTTTGTTTTTTTCTTTCATTTTTAAATCAGGTTTACACCTTAGCATCTATAGATATTCTGAAACAAGAAAGAGAAAAAATTATTGAACTGGAGATTGTGGTGTGGGAATTGTCTGCATTGCTATGAGATGGAAGTGTCATAAGAAAAAAACCCCAAAATATATTTTTAAAGCACAGCTTTGAGGACTCCAGAGGTGCAGTTAAGCATTCAGCAAGAACATCTGCAGACTGGAATCTCAGACTTCCCAAATGCAATGACCTCATTTCTCTACAAATTGGTCTCTGTACTCAGCTGGTTGTAGGTTAGTTAAAATCAACCTCTCTCTGATAAGAGTCATACTTCAAAAATTCTTTTAAAAGTTTTCACACTGAATAAGTTTCCACCTCTCAGTTCACATGAACCCATCCCTGTCTTCCAGGAACAAAAAAATCTGAACTAACTGTTGATGGAGTTTTATGACTCATTGAAGCCCAGAGCTATGTGAAACTGGCTTTAATTTCTAAAAATCAATAATACGTTTAAGCTGTGTGTGCCTCTGATAGTCTTACCACAGTAAAGAAGCAAATGTACTCAGTATAACAGGTGAAAATAGATTTTCATTCAATTTTAGGCTGGAGTAGTGTTTCTGAATACAGCTCTGATAACAAAGCTCCATTGTTGGGTTTAAGTGAAAGAGTTGTGTAACAGTGCAGGCAGCTGAGCCTGCTGCAATGGAAAAGAGAAAATCCTTTTGGCAGGGTTTTCAAAATAAAAATTAAGACTTTCTGGAGGTGAATCACTTCCTGATGGGTTGATAATGCTATGAAATCTGTTTGTTTTAAATATTGCTGGTGACATACGGAGCCCATTGTATGCCACAGTCATTTGACAGTGTGTGATTCACAACACTGTTTCCTTCCCCCTGCAAGCCTTTTGTGTCAGTCAGAGAAAAGAAGTAACAATCCATCCCTGGGTCTCTATTGTCCTGTTTAGACCACTTTGGAAAGCTACAAAATGAAGGCTGGTTCAGCTTTCATAGCTTTTTTTCAGATATTGTGAGCTTCTCATGCAAACCCACTATAAAAAACAAAGATATCTATGTTATTGATATTCTACCATCCCTACAATGAAAGATACAGCAAGAAACATATATACATCTATAAAAATGTAGACATGTCACATTTCAGAAGTCCGCATTTGCGTTGTTCATTCCTCAGATATACATTGCAGCACATTCTTGCTGTAATCCTTTACTGTTTTCTTTAAACAGTGAGAATTAACATCCCTGTGGGCTGCACTCATAGAATGACTCGGTCCTTGGCTGTCTCTGCAATAGTTTTCAACCCTGGGTTAGACCTCCCTTAAACCATCCTTCTTGCTTTGATACCTAAAAGAGGTTCTCAATTTGCCCTGTTTGACAGAATTTACTTTTTAATCTGCTGATAAGTTATCACTTTTAATTGATTTACCACTCATTCTTCATTACCAGAGGAGTGATAAAAGATCACGAGTGGACTGTACAAGTGAATTGTGCCTCTCCTGTAGAATCACCTCTAGACATTGTGCAAGATCTCAGTGTGTCTGCAATGTGTGCTTTTGGTAATTAGAACAAGAATAAGGCTAATAGTAAAACCTTGTGACACAACATGAAAGCAATGACTTTTTTGAGGTTTTTTTAGGATATGTTTTAATTCTTCAGGCTAAGTGACATGAAGTAATTGAAGAAACAGTGAAAAAAGAGTGAAGCTAAGCATTGTATTGTTTTTTAAACAATGTTTGACTTTGTCTAATCTCCAGATGTCACAAAAAGAACAACGCTGCTATAGCAAGAGAGAACTTGTGTTTGCTATAGGGAAGATGATAAACAGTTTTGACTTGAGTCCTGTGAATATATGTTTGCATAGGAGTCACAGAAATTCAGAACTTGCTGGAAGAATCAGAATATAAAGCTGGTTTGGTGTAGAGTTAATTTCATTACTCCATTAATCTTACTTGTTTGTTTGAAAGAAGCTGACTTGCAAATGACTTTAAGTTCTGCAGGAAGATAATTTTAATTTTATGGGGCACTTTTACTCAGAAGTAGGTGTTTTGCAGATGAAAGCATATGGTGTTGGAATTCTCCCTGTCTGTCATGAGGACTGGATGATGCCTGCACACTCTCCTGTCTTCAGATGCTATGGCACTTGTAGAGTTTCTGCCTATTAATAATGCACTTTCTTAGAGAAGAACTCACTATAAGAACCAGATACTGTGAAAATCTTGTTCCTGGATCACAGTGAGGTTAATAACTACTCCACACTACTCACCAGCCTCTATTAGCCACTAATGCTCAAGAGCTTTAACAAAGATTAACCAGTTTCTCAAGGGCCTCTGACAGCACACAGTCAAAACCTGTATATAACTTTGTGCACACAAAATACCAAAGATGCTTCTTTTAGGGTTCTAACACCTACCTTGCAACAAACCAGCTAGAAAACAGAGCTGTGTCTCTTTGGAAGCTTCAGACTTCCTGAAGTTCAAAGGCTATGAAGGGTTTCAGCATCAGTTCCCCATCTCTTGCAAGAAGTAGCAATTTTAATCATGAATATACTACATGGAGCCTTCAGGTCTGATCATTCAATGACATATTTTGCCTACTGGTTCAATCATATTTTTTTACAGTGGTTAAAATCAAAACCAACCAAACAAAAAATCCTCACATTCATGACCTTGCAATAATATCAGACCTTCCCTTTTCTCCTGAAATAGGAAAATATGGGTAGCTACTACAGGACGTATTGTAGCTTACTCAGATATAGGGCTGCAAAACAAATTTACTCTTGCTCATATTCTTTGTAAAAGTTGTGTTGGGTAGTTTGTTCTGCAGTTCTGTACACTATTTTAATCTCTTCTGGACTATGTGACATTCACATTATATAGTGGCAAATTTCTGCTATTCAGTTCCTCCCAATAAAATCAGAGGACTGAGATGTATTAAGTGCACCTGAATCATTAAAAATAATGTTTTTATGGATATGCTTAATCCTTCATTTATCAATTAAGAATTCCAAATTTTGTGATATCTGTAGTGTATCCAATTTAAACTTGTTCTTAAAGAGGAAAATTTGTTTTCTTCTTATATGGGTATTTAATAATGCTAAACTGATTATGGAGTTATGTTCTCTCTTTTCCAGTTAGCTAAAGCTTGCCATTATTACTACCTCTCAAAACATTAACCAAAGCTGCTCTTGCAGATCCTGCCATTCATGAGGAGAATTGATTTCACCTGTACTTTCTAAAAATCAGTATTCATTTTTTAATATCTGTTGTCTTCTATGCCAGTAAAACCTTTCATTTATACCTTTTTTTTTTTAGAAATACTACAGTAAGACAAATACCTGAGACTATGATTTAACTGGAAACACTACTTGTATATCTAATATCCTGTTGGAAAAGCAACACCTATACCTTTTCCTTAATTCTTAAGGAACATATATCTATCTGCTACAATGTCTGATAGATGGTATATTGTGATTGTCATTAGTTATTTCAGTTGCTGGTATCAGAATGACTCATATAATTATCTGGAAGTACAGAGCTATTCTGTACTAAACAGAGAGTATTTGAACACATGTTAAGTTTCAACAAAATCTGTGAATTCATGCGTTTCCTTTATGAACTGGAATCACATATCAAAGAATATCAGTGCCATTTTGTGGGTTTAACTGCTATTATGGAAAAGGCTGTTAGGTATTTTGTCTTGAAAACAACTCCAAATGCAAATACACTTTATAGAAAATGTGTCCTGGGGTGATTTT
>VYZT01006663.1:72527-108769 GCA_013400735.1 Pomatostomus ruficeps | reverse complement strand
ATATATATGTACATGTCTGTACACTTCATTTGTTTTCAAGGAGCAGCATGAAATGGAATAGCTAATGATTAGCATTAGGAATAGCTAGTGATTAATACCTGAATTCCCTTTTTGTTTGGATTTGGATGTTTTGGTTTAGATGTCATTTCTCCAGCTCATTTTATTGATTGATTATTTCTGAACGTTGAAAAGCGCATTTTGCACGTCACGGCAATGACGCAGGAATGAGCAATGCAAAATGTGTCAGGTTAGGCTTGTGCCAGTATTTCCTTGCTGATGGTTACCTACAAAAGAAGTTATTCATCTTCTCTTGTTACCATCAAAATGAAAAGCCACCTCGCAATAAATTGCTTAACATGATACACACACCCAGCCTGTCTCTTGGCCAATTTTTTATAGAGGCTGTCTCCGTTTGGACTAGAACAGATAGGTCAGTGTGCATCTTTCAGGAGATTGCTACACTTTCAGTGTCGCTGCTGAACCGCTAGCCGAGTGAAGAAATCGAGACGGTCGAGTGGCATAAATCTGAATTTATTATTTAATTATAAAACTTATATAGACTTTTCAAAGGTTGTCCGGATTGGGTCAATCCAAAACCTCCCCCTAGGCTGACTGGCCAGGCTAGAACTGCCCATGTTTTCCAGAGACCATTTCAACAACATCCAAACCGTATCTTTATTTATAAAACACAAGAAGAAGAAGAGAAAAATTCCCATGGGAAAGAATCTGTGTTACCACACTTTCGGTGCACATGCTTATCTTTCCGTTGTGGGCTTGTGAAAGTGCTGGTGAGGCAAATTGTGCTGTAGTGCTGGCAACCAGAGGTCAGTCCCTCTAATAGCAAAAACCCAGCAAAGCTGTGCAAAATAACTCTGCGTATTTAACTGCTCATTTCCGTTAATGATAATGGCTGCAGCTGGAATAAAATCATTCATTTTATGGAACATAAGCAAAACTTATCAACAAGATAATAGGAGTATCCATGACCTACAAGCCAGCCTTGTTATGGGTGAATATGGTCACCGTCTTCCTCTGCCAGGTGGAATGAGGCAGTTCCAGCCAGGCAGGTTCATTGAATGTTTAATGTTTAATGATGCGGCCTCCTTCTAAAAAGCTACTGGAACCATCACAAAAGTAATGCATTGTTTCCTTAGACAGCATTATAGTTCATCTTCATCTTCTAATTTACCTGGCTGAGCTTGCAGTCCACTCTTCTGATTCAAAGAGAATAACCAGAGGGGCAGACACCCTGTTCTCCAGACACCTGGATATTGACATTTTAGAATGCAGATGGTCATCTTTGCCCTAGATTTTCCATGGATAGACCACCTCAGCTTTTCTGTGTGTGCTCTTGCACACTGGGCTAGGTAATGGCAGATCTCTCACTGCAGCACATTAATTATTTGAGTGCAGGTGGTTTCACTTTGGTTGCAATGTCTTCTAACGAAACCAGATTTTACAGCAGAGTTCCTCTCAATTCTTTGTACAACTTGATTCCTTTTGGCTCGCCTAAGTTTGCAGAGATATTTAATAAATGAGGAAACACTACTTGTGGGGACTTACTGTAAAGAATCCAGGGAAATCTGTATCAGACCATGCATTGTACCCGCCTGTGTGTGAAAGTAGTGTGGAATATCTGAAATTTCTTCGTTTACTAGGTAGAAAATCCTCTAGGTAGAGGAGCTCAATCTGTGCAGCTGAAAATAGCATGAAGAGCAAGGCATAATCCTGTTATACAACAGTAATAGCTAAAGGTTCAGGGCTTCGGATTCAATTTCTGCAGTAGAACTTGCCTTGAAATTGGCTACAAAATCATAAGCTGTATCTAAAACTGCTGCTAGGTAGTTCAGTGCAATTACAGATGCAACAAAAGCTACTATTTCCTTACCATCATTGTCGATGCTTCTGCTTTGGATCAGTTTTTACAGTGGAAAGATACTGGGTATGAAGCTATCTGCACTACCCAAAGCCCAGACCTTTTACAGGAGCCATGAGGAGTGTTAAATTCAACAAGCCACACTCTGGCAGGCGTGAAAACTTAAAGCCATGCACTGGCATTCGTGGCTAAAAGTGACACTTTATATTCATATCAATTTCACAGCTGATGAGATACGGTAAACAAGGGTGAGAAGGATTAAATTTTTTAAAAAGATATTCAAGGAATTATATATGCATCTGTATTTTTAAGGGCTTGTCCTCATTGTACCACTTCCTTGCCTGGGATGAAAGAAAGCCAAACCAAAACAACACTGGACATAAGGGGCACTAATAAAATATATCCTGTGTTTTTGGATTGCTGGCTGGGGCTTCCCTCGTGTTCACATCCATTTTTATAAGAGTTCCAGCTCTGCATAAACTGCTACCCTGCTCTTAATAGACTTGTTTGTGTGTGGGAAGGGGTCGAGTTGAAAGAGGAGAATAGCTTCAGTTAAATATTTGTGATATTTAAATTCTTTGTACAGAAAAATAATGTAACAAATTAAAGCCATATAGATAAAGGGATGTATTATATGATCTCTCTGATCTGTGTTATATTGCTTTTTACTTCTGTATGCTGCAAAGATTATAACTTCTTAAATTTCACTTAATATCTTTCAATACGTTACACCTGGCAAACTCCTGATTTCATCACGGTTTCAAAATAACTAGGTACATTACAGTAATTGTGTGTATTATTCCTATGTCTCCATGGCTAATTTTAAGTTATGAATATATTGCTTTGACTTTCAAGTGGGCAGAGTTCAGTTGGCCCTCAAATAGGAAATGTTCACTCATTATAAAACACTGTGCTTTTGTTCTAGCCTGTTGTTTTTACAAGCTTTGTTGGAGGATTTTCAAGGTAGCTTTGTAAATCTTGGAAGGTAAAAACCTGTAATATTTCTGAGCACATCTTTAAGCATCTGTGCACACATCCCTTTGTTTTGGTGCCTGTAAAATGGTGCTTATTCATACTGATGGGTAACACCCCAAAAGATGGCCATACAAGAGATCCCACTGCACAAATGCTTTAAGGAAAATCAAGTCTTGTTTTGTTTTTCAGTCTGGCAAGTCAAAATAAATCAGAATATTACTTAAAATATAAGTGCCATTAAGCACCTTTCTGCATTATTCTCGTTACATTACCCTTTGTAAGGAGGAAATCTTGTCTCAGTTAAGAAGAGAGCATTGCTGGGATTTCTGCTGTGGTTACCCGTTGGTCTCCTCTCTCCTGTGGTTACCCTACCTCCAGGATCACAAGGCAAATTCCCTGACTGGCTGCAGTGGTAGCGTGGGATGCTCACAGAGAGAAACTCGCTTGTTTCGTTCTGGCGTTTGCAGTTCCCAGTCCTACACTTGTCCTTGGAACACGGGGTGACAAACTCCTGAGACGCTCACAGGATCTGAGGGCGTAGCGTGCTCCTCTGACCTCCTCAGCTGTCTCTTGTTTGCCTTGCTCGGTTTCAAACTGAACCCAACTTGTCCCAGATTCAATTAAAGGAATATGAAATCTGATTTATTCTAACAAAAGCAAGATTTAATGAAGTTTGCAAGTTTTAGCCAGAAAGTGGAAAATTAATCAATGCTTTTTTTTTTTTTTTTTCATTGACTAAAGCATTATTGTTCTTGTTTAAGGAGTTCTTCCCTAGAAGTATTGCCTTTGGAGAGCAGAAGTTGAACTCTAGCCATAACCTCCTCAGGAAACCTTTTCCAAATCTATCTACTCTTCAACATGCCTAGATACTGAAATCTTTTCATAGCTTCACAAAAATTCTTAGCTTACTTCTTACAAGGAGTCTTGCTCTTGCAGGTTCACAGAGGGAAGCTTGCAGATTGAAGCCTTTACACGGCAGTTATGTAAAAAACCCCAAACACTTTTAAAGTGTGGGGAGAGCAAATTATGTTACTGTACAGCTCCTACCTTTTTCCTGATCTATTTTTCATACTGGTTTAATTTGGCATTGATAAAGAGAGCCTACCTCAAAATTCACCTTGGTCAATGACTACAGTTAAAATTATTCTGGCCAAGTCTTTTTAAAAATGGCGCAGGAATTCCTTTCACTCCTTCCAAAGCATTATGTTAAAAAACATCTATGAAACACTCTGTGAATTTAGAAAGCAAGTAGAAGCAAATGCACTGAGATTGTATAAGTCAAAAAAATACTGCATAGTGGATTCTATAGCAGATACTTTCAGCTCATTTCAGAGTTTTAAATCTTCTTCAGAAAGATGCTGGGCTTTATTCCACGTTGTCCCATCTACAGAGCAACGTAGCTTTACACTGCACGTTAGACACAAAGTTAAACTGATGTAAATAAAGATGCACCAGGCATTTGCTTGCAAACAAAGCATCAGTGAGCAGGACGGTGTTGAAAAACATTTGATAAGGACTCCCAGTCCAGCCCCAGTTGCGGTTTTATGGATTACTTATCAAACTGGAGAGCGTTTCTGGGGAGCTGAGACAAATTAGATGGTGACGCAAGAAGCTGGAGGCAATTCCAGGAGAGGAAGAATTTGCTCAGGAAGAAGCTGAATTAGTTTGCAGATTCTACCAGTTTAGCTTTCAGAGTGTGTGACTGTCAGACAACTGAGTGGAGGCAATGAGAAGGTGACAGCAATGAAGATCTAGGTCGAATTCTCCTGCTATATTTTCTGCTTCACAGAGCAAAGTGTGCCCCCGTGATCTGGTAAATATGTGCTTTTGCAAGCTAATTTCATCTGGGTGTTTAAGGGATCAATACCTTTTTGCTTGGTTGCCATAATTTGCTTGTTTTTCTTGTTCAACATGTAACTTACATTATTGCTTATATCCAAATTAAATGCATTTTCATCTTTGCTACATCCAGACTCTCATGTGCACAACCTGCAGCAAGTCTGGATGTGAGCCATTCCCATTTGTTTTCTTGTCTTTCTGTAACTTCTAGTTGTGAAAATGGCCCCAGTTTAAGTCTTAAAAATGGCATTCTTGAACCAAAGCTCAGGGGGAAGGAAGTGAGTCTCTTAAAGTGCCGGTTTCGTGTTAACATGGGGACTTTTGTCAGACTGAAAGGGAAAGTGTCAGAAGGTTGGGATCTGCCAGATTCAGGAGGAAATTGGAGGTTTTTTTTAAAAGTATACTTTGATAAAAAAAGATTTAAAATAACTCAGGAAGTAAGGTAGTTTTAAATTGATGTCATAAGGTCACTTTTCCTTCAATTTACATTTCTTGGTCTTTTCCTGCTGGAAGCAGAGCAAATAGTAGGGCAATTTTACAATAATAAGGACTCTGTGCATAAAGGAAATGGCTTCCAAAACTCACTAAATGCTCCCTGTTATTGACTGCATCGCTCTGTTGTTCTTTCTCTACATTCACCCATCATTATTAAAAAGATTCCTGAATATTTGGAAGATTTTTAGATCTGCTGAACTTTAAGCCATGTTTGAAATGCAGCATGGCTTCATCTTCATCTCCACTGACTACCAGAGCTCTCCTTTCTGTATACAGGACAACTAGGAAATCAGAAGAAAAGACAACAAATTACTCAGCAAACTAGGGGAAAATGTAATTAAAATGTTCCTTCTTGTTGTTCATTTTTGTTAACCACTCCTTTTAAGAACTTCTTTTGTCCTCTCATGCTTTGTCTCTGTACTTATTGATAAAATACCAGAAGGTGGAAGTTTTAGTGTCCCCTAAACCCCTGTGTCCTTCAAATAAAACATTTATCTTGGAAATTTCATTTTGGTTAAAAAAAGAGAAGTTTTCCTTGGAAAAACACTTTGAAACTTACTGCTTTCTTTCTAACATCAAGTAGTAGATGATTCCCAAAAGGCCACTCTGATTTACATCCTCTGTATCTCTTTTTCTAGCCATTTCACAATAGGTAATTCTTCACTCAGGGACACTCACAAATTAATTGAAGCTTTTTTCTTTTTTTGGAATGCAAAGAGGAGAATTATAAAGCATTAATGTTTAAATTGGGTTGTATTTCTAGTTCTCATTTAGAAGAACTCATTTTACTTCATGCCTAAGCTGCACAAGGCCACGTTAGAAGATGATTCTTTTAACAAATTCATAATCCTTTTGTGCTTATCTGGAAGGATTGCACAGAACTTTCATGGGCACAAAAATCCTATAGATCCCCTAGTTAATTTATTAAATGTGTGTTCTGAGGGTCTGCTTCAGCCTAGTTGAGAAGAGACAGACAAAAGATTCCACTGACTTTCTGAACAATGAAGCTGCAGAGCTTGAAAATGCAGATATCATCTATACCTGACCAAAGGATGGTGATTCTCTTTGACTGAAACTTTTGAAGCTGAAAGGTTTTGTCTTGCACAGGAAAAAAAAAAAAAAAAAGCAACTCAACCCCCCAAACCTATATGAGTGAGCTTAGATTATAATAAAGGAGTTATTTTATTTTTTCTAATCGTATGAGTATTGTCCTGAGCTGCAGAGGGGCACAGAGCCCTTGATGTCCTTTGCGGTAGAATTTCTCATGGAGGATGGTGACTCAGGGAAACGTATCTCTGTGTTTCAAACATCTCTCCTACTGACAGTGCTTCAGCTCTGTATGTTTTCTGCCTTTCTCTCTTTCTGTTTTCTCCCTGTGTGATAACTGATCCCCAGTTCTGAGGAGAGATGCCCAGCCGTGTGCACCAGCTCCTTTTGCCAGCTCCTAAGTTTCTACTGAGCTTGTTTAGTGTGTATGTTAAATATGTGTGCACACACACCAATAGATCTGGGGTGATCCTAAACTGTTTGTGAGGAATCACACAGCACCAACATTATAAAATAATTTAGGTCAGAAGGAACCTCTGGCAGTCTAATCCAATCCCTGCTCAGAGCCGTTCTTTTCAGATCAGGTTAATCAGGGGTGTCTGATCAAGTTTTGAACGCCAAGGGCTGATTGAGCTCCTGCAGCTCCTTTAAGCCCTGCAGCTCCTTTAAGCCCTAAGTCATAGCCAGCAGTAAGGTTTCCCCTTTGGCTGTAGGGACCCCGCTGTCACAGTCACTTCTGGCACCCAGGTGCTCCAGCCCTGTGCCCAGCCCGGGTGCCACTGCGGCGTTTGCTCCAGTTGGGAGCACCTGCTCATACGGGATCAAACCGGTGTTTGCTGCTGCATTTGCACAGAAAGGAAAGGATGAGGGGAACCTCTGTGTTGCTCCAGTAGGGAGCACCTGCTCATATGGGATCAAATCGGTGTTTGCTGCTGCATTTGCACTGAAGGGAAAGGGTCAGGGGCACCTCGGTGTTACTGGCGAGGTCCTGCCCGTGAGCTGTTGTAGGATTTGCGGTGTCCGTAGGACGGTCGGGACAAACGGAGATCTCTATGTTTGGGTTTTAGAACATGAGGTTTATTGCCGAAGGCGTGGGGAGAGAAAGGCTTATGAGGAGCTGCAGGACACAGCTCCAAGCAGGCCAGAGCAGAGAAGGAAGAGAGTAGAATAGAGTGAAGAGAGCAGAGCAGAATGAAGAGAGCAGAGCAGAATGCCCAGAATGAGCGTTTACAATACAATAAATCATCTTCTGTGTTGAATATTCTGATTTCCATTGACCAATCTAGAATAAGCTACAAATCTTACAACATTTCCCTACAGCCTATAAGAATCATTGCATTAGCCTATGCGTTACACTTTAAACTCTAAAAGTTGCTTTTTGGACCCTCTGATGGGTTTGCAGGGTCTTCTCTGACCCTTGGACCTGCTTGCAAGCCGAGGGCATTGTTCAATCAAATGGGGATTACCTCCAGCCGGCTGTACCATTGTTCTCCAGTTGTTCAGTAACTGGGGTTGGGTAACTCAAAGCTTGTCTTCATCTCAATCTCACCTGTAGTTTTTGCCAGGTAATCATATCTATAGGGTTTCCCTATTCCAGCTTCCCCAACAGGCTGTCTGGCAGCCCAGTGAGGCACAGAAGGGGAAGGCGGAGGGATGATTTTCCCTGCTCTTGCCTCAGTCCCCAGCACGGCTCATGTACAAAGCCTTGCAAGGGGGGCAGTGCGAGTGTCTCTGTCCTGGCCCCGTCTCAGTTTGCTGAGCTCTCTGTGTCAGTCTGTGGTAGCAGAGATGTGGCAGCGGCACTTTCTGGTGTCCTGGTTCATGTCACCATGTTAGGTGACACCATTCTATCTCATGACACCAGGTGTCAGAGCAGCTGAGGGACTCTCTCCTCACTTTCCTGTGTGTGGTGCCGTGCAGACCGAGGAGTGTAACTACATGAAACTGTAGCAATTTTTGCCTTAAGATGGCAATGTGGCAGCTCAGAAAATCTGCCTTTTTCCAGAGATGCAATGAAGCCTTTGGGTCAAAAAAGTACAATAGTCCTTAAGAGCCAAGTGTGACTCTCTTACTGTGAATACAAATGGTGAAAATTTACATATGTTACACCATTCTGTTTTCCTTTTTCTTTTACTGCTTCTTTTTTTTTTTTTTTTTTTTAAATTAAAGTGGCCTTACTTATTGTCTTCTGCATGCTCTGGAATGTGGGAATACTACATCAATGCAACAACGACAAGTATGACTTTGAGGCACAAGAAAATTAAAGATATTTATCAAAGTATTTTCATCTCTTTGGAGAAAATTGTTGTTGCCGAGTTACCATGCTACCTGAAACAAGCTCTTGGTGGATTTAAGCAAAATATTGCAAGTATCACATTCCTCTGTTTTCAGTTTAGCTTCTCTTCTTGGGAAATAACCATGCTTTTATGATTTGTTTAGATAATGGCTTTTTACCCTTCGTTCTACTATTAGCATCATGTTACTGTATAGAAAGAGATCTAAAGAGGAATGTTTTTATTCAAAGCTTGTTTGCTTTTGACTATCTGATAGTAACTATCAATTGTCTCAATGCTATCCCTAAACCATCTCGTAATACCAAAGCAACAGCTGGGTTTGTTGTGAGTTCAGTGCTTTGTAGCAAATAGAAGGAATTGTGGCTGGCCTGGGTGCAGTGCACACAGCTGGATAAAGCACCCTGTGCTTTCACAGAGCAGCTGACAGATGTGGTACTGTCAGGGGGCAGAAGCAGCTGTGCAGGCCTTGCCTTGTGCTCCCTGTGCAGAATGTAAGGGTGCTGGATCAGAGATGTTCAGCTGCACGCCAGTCCAGCTTTCCAAACAGAGGCAGGGTCCCCTGGGTTCTGCAGCAGTGGTTTTGTTTCCTCTTTCAACACCATGGACTTGGCATTGCCCTCACGAGCACCACTTCTTTGCCCAAGTACCTCTCGGGCACAAACAGGCTAAATAAAATATCTGTGTTATTTGTCAGAACACACGACAGGGTCAAGGGCCTGTCACTGGAGCCCATGATAGGCTTGCTGTGGTTAAACAGAAGTCAAACAGCCTAGCCCAAAGACCAACATTTTTACAAAAATACTTCTCTGAAAGCACAAACCCAAGAGTTTTCTTCTGTGCTGCATCACTAGGTGTGCACTGCAGCAGTAATGTTCAGGAATCGGGGCAGTAACCAGCCTTTTGTCACCTGGTTTGTGGGAATTGGAGGTGTCTATGAAATCTCATGGAATCATGGGGAAACTCAGGTAGCAAATGTTCTACAGGACAGACTGTAGACATGTAAGCTCATGGGGCCTGAACTCCCCTGCCAGTGCCTGCCCTGAGCTGAAAATACCAACTTGCTCAAGCTATCTGCACTGGACTTTACTAGGCCAGCACAGGCACAGCTTGCCATGCTGATTTATGGTATCTGCTGTGCCAAATCCATCTTACCTGTTCTTGAAATCTGGCTGGTCCTGGGTCTCAGCTCAATAAGCTGTTCTGTACTCACATAACTCTGCAGAGAACCAGAGATGTCTCGTGCATTTGTAATGCATGGAGGGCTGGGAGCTGGCTCTGCTTTGGTAGGACTCCAAGAATTGTTCTGTGGAAACAGTTTAAACAAATGTGTAGCTGCTTTGAAGGCTCCTGTTGTCTTGAGTTTTGTAGTTTTTCAATGTTTCTCTTTGTTGTGGTACTTTCTCACGCATGCTGTTGTAAACATGGCCATGTTTTTGCTAACTATCCATGTTGTTGCTAACTATCCATGTTTTTGCTAACTATCCATGTTGTTGCTAACTATCCATGTTTTTGCTAACTGTCCTTGTTGTTTCCATTCCATTCTCCTAGGCGGAGACATGGGATGGATTTGTCCTTTGACCAGTGTGATTGAGAGGTGGTAATTTCTACCTCCAATCCACGGTGATTTGTAAGAACATATAAATAAAGGTCAGAGGGTTCTGCCCTCTCCTTTTGCTCACTCTTTTTAGACCCTCCTTTGACTCTCTCATTTAACTCTCTCTTTTAGCTCTCCTTTTGGCTCCTCGACCTAGTTCGTGTGTTTGTGTCCATACAGTGCAAGGACATTGACAGGCTCCTTCTTTAAAGATGCTAGTCATAAAACCAAGAAGTTTTAAGGACTTTTATTAGGTAAATGCCAAATTCCCCTACACTGGACCTGCTGTCTTCTTTCAGAAATGCCACTTGGAATAGTTTCTCAATTGGGGCCAGTGAACTGATATACCCTGGAACATCTCTAGCATCTGAACCAGCATTTCAAACTGTGTTACTAAGCTCGGATTAACTGGCTGGCTGTGAACAGCTGTCAAACCAATTTCACAAATGGTGATGTGAATAATTCCAACAAGGATGCAAAAGCTGGCATGGAAGTGGGATACAGCTACTTCCAGCCTCTCTGCACAGTTCAGGAGCATCACCAGTTTTGTATGCTCGTGGGCTGCTCACAGAGTACAGAGCTTACAGTAGCCAGGGCAGACATTTTAAAGTTTTGATTACGGTAAAAAGACTGATTTTGATCCCTTGTTTGGTTGGAAAGGGGAGGTTTGCATTTTTTAGTACAAATGCAGTAAACAACTGCAGAATGTGGGAGGAGAAGATGACTCAGAAAACACCAGCATAGTCTGATGTTTGAATTATAGCACAACAAATGGGCTGTTTTGTATGTATTTGAGTGCACAGAGACAGAATGCAGAAGAACCTAATAAAATTATCCTAATCACTGGAATGACAGCCTCTCTGCAACAAAGAAAAAATGATGTTTGCCTCGCATGGAAAAGGAGATGTATCTTAATTTTGTAGTGTTCTTTCCATGTAGAAAGGAATGATATTTAAAATTTCTTTTTTAATGAAGTGCTAGACCTTTCTGTCAAAGGACACTTTGTAGAACTCCCGAAATTAAACACAAATGCTTTCTTTTGTGAGAAAACGTTTTTGGGCTGGGGGCTGTTCTTCTTCTGGAAGCTCATCCATTGTTTGTTTGTTTGTTTGTTTGTTTGTTTGTTTGTTTTTTCAAATTAAGAAAGTTGAAAAATAGAAACAGGAGGGATTGGGATTAGAAATTGTGACAGTGGAGCATGGGGGTTTTATGCAGCTCCCATAAATATCTTAAACCAGAAACCTGAGTGAAAATGTGTCAGCATTTTGGAGCTAAATCAGGTTTATAAAGAAAGGAAGTATTTTTGAAATGACTTTGGAGACAGTAGATAGTAGAGCTTCTGTCTCAACAGGAGAGGTTTGCCACCTAATGCTGTAGATAGAGACAGCTTCACTTTCTTCCTGAGTTCTTTCTTTCACTCTAAAGATTAGAATTATTGCTCCTGCCCAAACTCAAATGTCTTTTAATGGATGTTAATTGCGTTCCCCTGTTTGAATCCTTTTGGGTTTTTATCCATGTGAAACAATTAAAAAAATCTATTAATTTTTATGTCATATTGTTTGAATTCATTTTCTTTCAATGCAACAAAATTTAAAATACTTCATATTTCTCTAAAGGGGCAGACTTAGCTGAGGAGAGTGGTGGAAATTAGCATTAGCTAAAGTTATGACAATGATGATTTATGACAGCTGAACATTAAATATTTTTTGTCTTCAACTAACATTTCTTGTAATAATATCTCCCTGAAGGAGATGCAATCAGACTTCAAGCTGTTCCACTAATTCTTCCATACAGAGTCTGGGGTGCTAAAGGATTTCACTCAGTGCAGAGTGGCTGGAGTGTCTTTCAAGCTGTGATGAATGTGTTGAGTTTTAATACCAATTATTGTACTTCATGGGCTCATTGGCTCTATTAATATTGCACTCGCTGCTGTTACTAAAACTTGTGATAAACTGAGAGAGCGTGACACCAAAGTATCCACAGCTTGACTTTATGCTAGTTTCTTTTATTTTATTGTAGTTGTGCTTCAAGAAACTTTGGAAAAATATATAGATTTAATTTCTTGTATCTTTTAAACATATACCTGTTATATAATATTTTCCATTTTAGGTCAGCAGTTGAATTCACTGCAGGTTATGTGTGTTAGAGAAAACAAAGCTGAGTTATCATTTCAGCTCACAAAAGCTGGATTCAGTTCAATACTGGCCCTGCTTTGACTAAATGATCCCGTAAGGTCACTTCCAGCCTGATTTATGGTGCAGTTTAGAGATTTCAGTGCAATATCAATATAGATCCTCTAAGTTCATTAATTCACATACGATGAGGATTTGCCCTTTGCCACAGACAGCTTTAACACTGCTTATCACATCATCAAAGGCAAACATTTTAATCTGAGCACCTATCCTTCGCTTTCAATTACAGAATGCATTGCTATCGACATAACAGTGGTGCTATAAAGTTCATTTCTATCTTTTTCAGATCATATATTTTTTTCTCTATATATGCAATAAACTCCTAATTGCCTTTAGAGATCCCTGAAGACCCAGAAATTGCAGAAGAATATTACAAAGATGAGTTTGAATCCTGTTCAGAAGACAGTGAAGAGGAGGAAGATGCAGAATTGTCACAGATGGTCTCTAAGACAAATCACCAGGTATATGTGACCTTTGAGAACACAGTACACTTGATGCTCATTTTCCATGAGAAAGCTGAGTTCCTTCCCAGAATTTGTCCTACTGAATTTGTTGATTTTTTGTTGTTAGGAGTGTGTGTGTACATCAATAACATGAATTAGTTATATGTGAATTATAAGATATTGATGAGAAGGATTTTTACATTCCTTCAAGATTAAAGATAACACTGCCATGAATTCCTTAAGGTAGATCATTGTCAGAAAACCTCCTTGTGACTCTAAAATGCTCAGAGTGGGATCCTCTCAATTGTTAGCTGTGATTTAAATGAAATTAAAGCCGAAAGTATACTTCAAGCAGAAGATCTAAGTTCTACCTCTAATTCCCAGGCAAAGATAGGCCCCTCTGGTTCCTGCCTATATTAGACATATTTTCTAGGACAGTGTGATGAACTGTGTGCCTAAACAGCTGCAAGCCTTGAGCAGCAAATCTGTAGACTTTCCCAAGTCACAGAAAGTGTCAGTGAAGAGAAAACTTATTGCTGAAAGGCTTAAAGTGGCTATATCAGCTGAGGCTGCCACAAGACAGTCAGGGATTGCAGCGTGGAGGTTGAAGATTATTGGAAAAGGCACCTAATTTAGGTCTGATCGGAATGAGCTGAGATGAATCTTGTCTCCAGTGATCAAGCCTCGGTGAAATCAATAAACTTAAATGCCTGAGGCAGTTCTGAAAATGAATCTTCCTAAGGCATTCAGGAACTATTAATTTCTCCCATGGGCCACTCATTGCAAGTATGGCCTGCAGAGCCTCTGAATGGAACTGTCTGGTTCTGCCCAGGACCATTGACTTTATTCTGTGACCATGTGCAAAGTTTTCAGAACAAGGTGTGATGTCTTCTGCAGCTCAGGGAATCGGCCAAGTAGGCTAATACTCTTCACTAAATTATAACTAACCTGTGGTTTTTGAAAAGTTTGAACTAACAGCTTCTTTGAGATGTAGTTTTTAAGGCAAAAATAAAACATGAGAAATCAAAACTCTGCTTCTACCACAGTAGCAGGGGATCCTGAAATTGTCCCACAAGTAAAACTTGACGTTTACTCAGAAACAGCTTCATCCAGTTTAGGCATGTCCTCCTAGCTTTCAAATTAAACACATGGGTGCCTTAAAACTCAGGAGCACTACTGCACTATGCAGCAGTGTCTAAAGAAATTATTACTCAATTGTAAACCAGTGGAATATCTTAGACAATAGGTTTTTTTCAGTTTGCTGGGTTTGGGCTTACCCACAACACACAGACATGCAAAGAAACCATTGCCCAGGAAGTCTACCGCAAGATACTCTTGAAAAGGAAATTACTGCTCATTTTCATCAGACTCTGAGACAAATTTTTCTTTTTTAGAATGCCTTTTGAAATTTTCATTCAACTTGCATTGATGGTATCATTGAGTGTCAATCAGTAGTGTTTTGAAACAGGCAGACTGCTGCCTGGAATTAATGAAGGGCAGAAGACAAAAGTAGAGTTCTCAGTAATAATTTCTCAGGATAAATCAGATGTTGGCCTTTGGGCATGAGCAGCCACAGTCCCTCATGTTGCAGTGACTCAAAATTCCGTGGTGACAGGAACCAGCATGGTGGGCTGGAAGAGCCACCCACGGTCACCCCGTTGTCCCCGTCCAGTCCCCGTGGCCCTGAGGATTTGCTTTACCAGCACACAGAGCATTGACTCTCTGTGAACTGACTGGAACGAACCCCCGTGGCCATTTGCCTTTTGGGACTTCCTCTATCAAAGAAGATAATTATCTGAGCTTTTCTCGTGTTGACCCCAGCACCTCAAGATATTCAGTAAGTGTGTTTCTGGGTATCGACACAATTACCTTTGCTATTTCCTGGGAAGTGAAAACAGGCAATTTCTGCTTTCTCAAGTGAAAAATTCTGCAGTAAGTCCAAGGTCAAAGCAGACTGAACACAGCTGTGCAAACCAGAATGTCGCTGTTGAACCGCTAGCTGAGTGAAGAAATCGAGACGGCCGAGAGGCATAAATCTGAATTTATTATTTAATTATAAAACTTATATAGACTTTTCAAAGGTCGTCCGGATTGGGTCAATCCAAATCCTCCCCCTAGGCCGATTGGCCAGGCCAGAACTGCCCATGTTTTCCAGAGACCGTTTCAATAACATCCAAACTTTATCTTTATTTATAGAACACAAGAAGAAGAAGAGAAAAATTCCCATGGGAAAGAATCTGTGTTACCACACCAGAACACCTATGTCTGAAAGGCAGTACCGTGAGGGGAAGCAAGCCAGTATTTTTAGGGAGTAAACATCTCCTGCAGGTTGGATGGAATATGCAGAGAGGTCCCTCTTTGGTGATTATAAAGGGATCTGCAGTTATTAACATGCACACAACATCTTCCTTCTGGATGTCAACAGTTCTGTGAGATGAATCCCACTCAAAGGTAGGTGGGATCATGCTCAGTATTAATAATAAGCTTCAAATCCTACCAGAATAGCAAAGGTTTGCTTCTGCAGTCATTTACCTAATAACAAAACTCCTACTTCTATTTCTATGATGGAATTCATACTCTTATACCTTTTCTCCAAAGATACCTTAATCCAAGCTTTTAGAGAGGTGTGCTAAGAAAGAAACTATTCCACTGCAACACAGTAAGGGCTTGTAAGCGAATTTCTACAAATCTCTCAAATTTCCAATCCCAAGATTGCTTTACAAGTTACTCCTGTGCAGAGAGTGCAGAAATGCTGCATCTGGTGGTGCTCTCTGGTGACCCCATTATTTCAAGCAAGGATTAAAAAAAAATTCCAATGTTCATGCAGTAGCATGGGGTCAGAAAAGTCATCCAACTGAACAACATATTAAGGTGCAAGATGTAGAAAGGAATATGAGCTAGTTATTCAAGCTATATTAGGCTCCCACAGATGGCAAGGCAGTCTGAGAAATAGTGGCCTCGTGTGGGATGTAAGACCACTTAGGAAAGTAGAGTTGGGCACTGAAACACTGTAATTTTAAAGGTTTAGGATGGGAGTTGAGACAGCTTTTTTTCTCACAGCCTATCTGATTTCAGCTACATTCTCCAGCACTGGAGTTTAGTGTCCTTTGTTCCTTTCTGCAGAAATGCACATTGACAGATTTCAAGCAGCAACTTGAAAATTACTTTTCCAGACCTCTACCCCTTCAAACCAATAGCCTTTCTCCACATGTCTTTTTTTTCTGGGAGAACGAGTTTCTAATTAGGGGGAAATCATGAGAGAGAATGACAAACTGTTTTAAAAAAATATTTTAATATGTGATGTTTAACAGAGGCTTCATCTTGAAAAGTTAGTGCACAGTGAAGCTTCCATCGCCTTTGGTTTAGCTGAGATGCCAATGGATGCTCTTTGCTGCAGTTCATCTCCATGCTCTTGGTGTCTTTTCTCAGTGACCATATAACAAATTCACCCTCTTCATTATGACAGTCTACTACTGTTCCATTTTCAAATTCCAAGTTGCTTCTGAGATTGTCAAGCCAGACAATCAGCTGGCATAAATTATCATAGCTCCAGCAGCTCTGAGTGCTGTGTGTCCTGTGACCCCAAAGATGCTCCATGGGGTTCCTAACACATGCCTTGGCATGGCTTGTGGCTGTGAAAAATGGGGTTGTTTGTTCTGAATCTGAAAGGTGCAAGAATTCACCCACACTAGCCCTGATGCAAGGGAATGCCCCTCTTCTGGGCATCTGTCAGAGTCCCTTGTCCTTTCTGTAGGGCTTTGCTTACTCTGCAAAAAAAAGAGAGAAAGATTAAAGAAATATATTAAATGAGACAGCTAAATCCTCTTCCAGTGCTAAACCCAAGTGGGGAAAAGACAGGAGTGATGAAAGAGGTGAAAATGTATCTTTTGCATTACAGCATAATGAGAAAAAAATCAGCTTTGTTGCTGTAATTGGAGTAAATATGATGTCCTGTTGTGAGGAGTCAAAGGTCTGGGAATGACAGGCTTTACCTCATTAAAAAAGAAAAAAAGAAAAGATTTATTAAAGCAGCAGTGTTGTATATGGTTATTTACAATGCTTTTGTCTGTCTCTCTGTAGATTTGTGGTTAACTCTTAGTGATCACGAAAATAAAAATAATTACGAAGTAATATTAGCAGAGAATTAATACAAATTTTTCGTTTTGAATGAAAAATATTTAATAACTTTTTAATGATGTCCTAAAGGTTCTTTTTTTTAAGAAGTCCAGAGAACTGATATCTGTAATTCTAAGCCTGTCATTTCAATATTCATGATGTGCTGTGTATATTAATGTAAGGAATGGCTTCTCTAGCATTTCCTGGCTGCAGAACTGGAAACCCTTGCGCTGACTTGACCCAGGCTGCTCCAACAGGGCAAAGAGGCTCCTTCAGACCCATGAGCTTGTGGGTTACCTGTTGCAATGGCCAGCCAAGAAGCTGATTCCTGTCTCACAAACCTCAGCTGAAGCAGCCCAGTGTCTTTCAAACATAAGCCCATGGAACAGCTTGGGGTGCAGTGTAGTTGGGTTATGCTCATCCACAACAACTCCCACTTGCACCAGAAGGTCCCTAACCAGCTGGCCAACAATTCTTGCTGCCCTCTTTAGGTGCACTGACAGTTCCTAGGTTTGAGACATTTAGAATGAGCATTTTGAGTAACGTCACAGAAGAACATAAAGCAGATTGTCCATTTGTCCTGGTTTCAAAGACAGGTATTTGCTAAAGAAGGCAGAAGCCTCCTTTAGAATAGGAAAATGTAACCCCCTCCCCTCCGAATCGGCAAAAGTTTGAAATCAAGGGGCTTTCAGGCAGTGGTATGAGAAAAGAGGAATAACAGTCCTTTACTAATATATTATATATATAATGGGACAGACAAAACAACAACAATAGTAACCACAATAAATAAGAACAGACAAACCCATGGACAGTCTCTTCCCGCTTTGTTGGCAATTCCCCTTTGGTGCAGTCACAGTCACAGCCGGCAGGGGCGCTGGTGCTCCCGGTGCGCAGGGAGGGTGCGATGACTCCCCTGAGAGGGGAAAAGGGGCTCGGGGATCCCGAGTTTCCTTCCCTCGAGACACTGGAGTGGACGGTGGGGAGTTGGTAGAAACGTGCAGCTGGAAACAGAAGCCCACGGTGGAGGAAGATTCTTCCTGGAGCTCCAAGCAGTCTCTCTCCCTCTCCTCTCGGTGTCCAGGAGCAAGGAAGGTGCCCTCCAGCTGTGCTTGGCTCTTTTTAACTCATCCCAGTCCCCCAGTATCTCTGCCCCCCTCTGAGGGGAAAAATCAGATATCAGGGAATCCCAGATAAGGGCTAGCCAGCCACACCCATCTCAGAGCCACCTCTTTGTCCCTTCTTAATCATCCCCCCATTAAGGTTTCCCAGCAACTAATCACCCACCCATTATCCCCCCGAGCAACTAGAATGGGGAAAAATTCCAAGACAGAGAGACAAACAAAAAAAGGAAAAGTATCCCAAACCCTGACACCATCGTAGAAGTGGAGGTCAATATTGTTTCCTTTTGTTCCATTGTTTTATATCTTAAAGGCATAGAGTGCTGATTTTTTTTTTAAAAAAAAATACATTTTTTTGGCAAAGTCGAGATTTTGACTTTCAGTTTTAAATAGTCAGGAAGTGCTGTGTTGTCGAATGTGATCTGGCGGCAGCTTCTACACACTCAGAGTCCAAGTTTCAGTTGGACTTTCATAAAATGGTGATGTACTTCCTGGACAACAATCATTGCTTAATGGCCAGATCTTTAAACTTCATCTGTGTACACAAACAGCATTTCACATGAAAGATATCAAGGCAAAATTTTTCGCCATCTGTTTGGTAACAGAACACTTGAAATACAAAAAAATGTTCAAATCTCTTTTTAATTAATTTTTTTTTTTTCAATTTGTTGTTGTTAGTAGACAGGTAAGTAGCTGCAGTTAGATGAAATGTAAGTGTTAATTTGCTGCGGGCAGCTAGGATAAACATAAAAAAATTTGGCATAGTTATAAGTACGTACTTTTTAATGTATGTAATTTATTTTAATTTATGTAATAGTTTTAGGTATTCTAGGACTAACTAAAATGTCATATTGTTTTAGATATTCTAGGACTAACTGATGATAAAATGCTGGTGTGTTTTCAGAGACTGCACACCACCCTCCACAGTAAACACATCTCCTTTCAACTCCATGCACAATTGTTCTAAACTCTTGTGTTCTACAAGGAATCTGACTTAAATAATTGTTTGGTTACAACATCATTCCCAAGGCTGATGTTTTTGGAGAAGAAAACACAGAAAAAGTCCTGGGCAATGTAACTTCTTTATAGTCTGTCTTGACACTTCCTGGTGTGATATCCCCTGTGTTTGCGGGATCCTATCTGTGGTACACAGTGCTGGTATTTGAGTCTGTGCTCACACTAATGCTGTTCCTGTTTCATTTGTTCCCAGGACAGTGATACGGAGGCAATGGTTAAATATTTGGAGAGTGTCCTGAATAGCAGCTCATTGGGTAAGATGATTCCTCTTCTTTAGATAACAGCAGTCTGCATGCATCACTGTCCAGCTATTTCCATTTTGCCACCAAATAACTCAAAAAATGTGATCTCTTTGAAAATTACTTCCTTAATCTACTGCAGAGAAGTATAAATATGCCAAAAGAAAAGGCATAAGCAGTTAAGTGCTTTTTTAAAAACTAATAAAGCCACAAACCTGATAGTCAGAAGGGTAGAAGGTTGTAACAAAAACTCTTAAAAACTTGGCTGCTGTCATTCTTATTCCAGAGGAGAATATCTGAGGATATGCAAGCTGTTTTATAGTTTTTAGTTCTGGTAATGATAGGAGAAAATGAATTAAATATTTAATTTTTTTAAAAAAATGAGTATTATCTCAAACTACAGCACAGAGGAATCCTAGGAAATCCTCCTTCCAGAGATTCTTGCAGTGCGCTGAGCTCTGCTTCAGCCCTGCTTGTGAGCATGGACAGATGGGAAGGGAGAGCCAGAGAAGAAGAAGGATGAAAGGAAATAATCAGAGCTGATGCCATCATGGTCTTATGGTCTTCAATATTTTGTTATTTTAATTAAAGAGAGGAATTGCCTTGAAGGCTGCTGAGAACAAACAAGAATACAACCACTGGTCACCTTCTGGGTCCCATGTCAGGGAGACCCTCAGGACTGAAGGAAGAAGCATTTACATCCAGTTTCTCTTCACACTTCCAGAGAACCCCCTGACTCCAAATTCTGCACTCATTTATGCATTTGCAGCATCGTTGTCTGCAGTGGGTTTGCAGAAGTTGAACCCAGGACAAAATTTTGCTCTGTTGCTTCAATGTTTTGTTATTTTAATTAAAGAGAGGAATTGCCTTGAAGGCTGCTGAGAACAAACAAGAATATTAACCAAAGACAAACAGTGGTGTTTTAAAAACAATCCTAGTATTAGAAACTCCCTTATCTTAATCTTCTATCAGTATTAAGGACAAGAGGATGCTTTTTTAAAATCGTAATATTAAAGAATTAAATTGTACTTTTATCATTAAAAAAATCTCCAGCCACTGTGTTCTGAAACTTACAGCCTTTCTCTAAGCTAAGGCAGTAACTAGGTATGATTTTCTCCAAAGAAATATATATGATGACAATAAGAGACAAATCTCTAGGGTCCCTTTTATCTTTGTATGCTCAGTGTCACTGAGAAAGTTTAAACTTTCATTATTTGAAGTTCTTCCAACATCAAACTATAAAGCTGCAGTTGGGGTCATTTTTATGTGTTTGCTCATGTTCATTTATACCTTGCATGTTCTTGACTGGGCTCCAAATTCACATTACGTTAAATTTTCTGCAGATGGTGCATTTTACACAGGTTAGATACTGGCTGTCTTTTTGCCCCTAAAGCTGGTTGTGTCCCCTTCCAGGTCTGCATTTCTTTAACTGACCACTGGTTGTAGCCATGGGATTGCCAGTGCTAGCCACAGCCTCCCTTCTTGTCATCCCATTCCTGTTGTCCTTTCCATCTCATCCTTTGTTCCCACTTTTCAAGGCGTCTGCTGTTGTACCAGGCCTGTACTTCTCTACATTAATTGAGATGAGTTAGTTACAAATATGCCTTTCTACACAAAATACTACCATCCACCTAAAAATGCGGGTTGTATGTTAGAAGAAGAAGTGAAAATAGAACAAAGTAGCCCACTATGTAGTAATTAGAAGAACTGCTGCTGTAGCTTGAGCAATTAAACCAAAATTCAGACAAAGCCTGAAGTCTTGCAGACTTAGTTCCAGGTATGTGGCCTGGACAATACCGTATTACTGGGCTAGAGACCTACAGCACAGTTATAATGACTCCTCCTGAAAACTGTATGGATTTCATGGCAACAATAGGGCAAGAGAAGCAGGAATCTGGCCAGGACAGAATTTTTTGTAGTGTCTTTCCTTGCTGAAGTATTACAAAAAAATTAGGAGTCATTTCAAGTGGTTGTTAGAGAACAACGAAGAAGAAAGATACTAGAACTTTTTTTTTTTCATGTCAGCAAAGGCTGTGCTGAAAAGGATGCAATAAGTATACTTTGTCTTCCAACAAGTGGAATTTGTTTAGTATAAACAAGTTTTTATAAGTTTATACAAGTTTAGTAGAAACGAGTGTTTATCAAAGGACTTGGGAGGTGACTGAGTTTTCTCCTCAAGAAGCTCCACAGAGTCACTCCCAATCCCAGAGCTTCAGGGTGGTGCACAGTTGCTTTTGCGTTGGCTGTACAGGTCCATGTGGAGTGCATTTGAAATAAGATAGACCAGGCTGATAAAAGTTGAAAAATTGAGAAGATCCCAGAAAAGAACTGCAGAAGAAAAGGGAGGTCTAAAAACGCATTTTATAATTTACTAAATTTGCTTGGCATAAAGGAAGAGAAGGTTGGGGGCAGTTGGGTCACTTTGTATTGTTTATGGATCAGGCAAACACGTCTGATTCTAACCTTTTATATCTTGTACAAAAAGGCATTGAGGGATCTCATATGTAGCAGTGACAGCTAAAGAAAACCAACCTGAAATACAAACCGAAGTCTGGGGAGACAACAGTGTTGTCCTGAACAATGTTCATTTTCTTTTTTTCTTTTTTTTCTTTTTAATGGTAAAAGGGCAACACAACAGCTTCACAACACCTCCTGGCTTACAGAGAGATGCAGTAGATGTGTCACCAACTCTTTGGTCATTTGCAGAAATGTTTGTAGGAATGCCTTTGGACCATAATTCATGAAAACTCGTACCAGATAATGCACCTGTGAATAAATTCCTTTCCCTGAAGATCCTCAGTGAAACCTCAAACTGGTGCTCTATCACCTCAGAGGACAAAGATCTTTTGCCCTTTGCCCTCTGTTGTTCTCTGTGATACTGGGAGACATTCAAATACATTTAGAAAGCCACAATACCTGGTTTTGAAAAGTCAGGGCTTTTGTTTTGCCAGTCTTGTTGTTTGATTTCATTTTGTTTAATGGATCAAGAATGATATATTGGCTAAGAAATGGAAATAATTATCTGGTAACCTTTTGAAGAAGCAGAGTTCCTTCCTGTGCGTTGATAGGTGGGTACACAAACTGCCTGAAGTGGGGTGCAAAATATATTATTAATCAAGTAACTGCTTCTAAGAAAAGACCTTTGATATAGAAGTTAGTATGGTTATTAATCAGCCCAGCAGAAATTTTTGAGGTGTGCTGTAGCACCAATGTATCAAGCGTTTAGCAGTCTTCCCTGAGAACTCATTTTTTTAATAACTAACTACACCTTTGCAGCATCCTACAATCTTCAGCCCATGCTGCCTTGCAGTAGCCAGAAAATCATATTAAATGGAGAGGAAGATAGAGAGTTTGTGTGTAGAGACTAAGTTTTTCTTGGCCAACTGCCAATGTGTAAAGTAGACAAAATATGAATTATTTAGCCAGAAATCCCAGGGAAAAAAACCCAAACAACCAAACCAAAACAAACAAGAAGGATGCGTTTAATAATGAAATGTCAGAGGAGAAGGAAATATTGTAGTAATAAATATACTGAATCCACTAAACAGAAAGAATATGCTGAACTCTTACCACAGTGATATATCCTGTAATAATAGCAGTGCCTGTGGTTAAACCTCCTCTTTCTTAAGAGACTGCAAGGTTTGTATTTTCCTGAGGCCACTGGTGCTCAGGGAATCAATTTTTAATTGGTTTCAAAGCACCCAAGCCCTACATCTGGACCTTAACACTGTGCCAGCTCAGAGAGGAGCATGCAACCCAGGAAGTCATGGGCATTGTTTGCACAGCACCTGGGGCTCCCTCAGGGCTGTCCTGAGCAGAGCTGAATTTCCCAGGGCTGCTAAAGGAGTCGAACTCTTACAGACTTGATGTGCAAACACATAGATATGCATGTGCACTGTTACAGTAAACAATCAGGAAATGGATTTTGCATTAATGGGTGACATAATTGGTTGCCAGTAAGAAATGGGCTTGTCATTTTTCATCTTTTAAACCGCATTAACTATACCTGAGTTGTAATACTTAGGCACCAGATAACTCCTAGCCATTAGGTGTAAAGATAAGCTTGGAAAATGTTTTTAAATCTACAATTCTTTGTCCATCCAGCTAACAGAATCAGGAATCCATTTTTTCTGTGCTTCTAAGCTTCTGAATCAGTAGGATCACGCACAATGGAAAGCTTTAATCTCAGTATTCAAATGTATGTGATCAAGGTCTAGAATCATATAAGCCATAGGAGCTTACCCCTTGGGAAAGCCGTGATTACCCATTCCAGGGAAGCATTTGGTGTTCTCTGGGGGGTGTCTATACCAGTTCATGGAGGGGGGGTGGCTGCAAGCTCCCTCTGGCTGCATGGGATCTCTGTTAATGCAACCCAAACGAAGCCAAACCCCAGCTGAGACCAAGCTACAAACCCCTGCGAGGAGGGGAGGGTGGGTTCATTCAGCCAAGGCATCGTGGGAGCGTGTTTGGCTTTTAGTTGTTCCCATCCTGTGCAGAGCCCTCCCACACCTGCTCAGAACCCGAGTCCCGTGTGCCACAGCCCACACATGTACACAGGATGCAGTCCCACCCTGATGCATCTTCTCATATTTGGGGAAGTGAAATCCTAATGCCAAACGATTTGCAAGAAGCTGAAATAGCTGCTTTGTTTAGCTGAACAAAGTGGAAGCTGAAACAGGATCTCTTTTTCCGAATATAAAGAAATGAAATGAGTATGCAAAAGGGAAGGAAAGAACTGTGTAAGCCAAAGAAAAGGACTGGCACAGGAGGAAAATGAGCACGAACAGCTTGATAAAGAATTTTGTCAGGAAATAAGAGGGGAGATTTTAGCCATCAGCTCCCCGTGAGGCTTTGAAATTGCCCTTCAATAGGAGCAGTCAGGGCAAAAAGTACATAAATTTCTTAGGAAAACCACAGACTTCTATGACGGAATGACTCCATGAAATTGCACCGTATTTGAGCTGATAACCCTGACAGTCCTCTGTGATTCAGCACTTCTGTGTTCCTGTGGAGGAGTGGTACGTGAGCCCTAGGTCCTGAAATATTGCAACAGCTCTCAAGGCCTGCAAACAGAAAGAGTGAGCATGTGTGTTTATGCAGATGTGTATTTCTCACACATACACATGTATTTACATATTCAGATAGGTTTACACACACACATATATATATTCGTACATAAAAGGAGTACCTTTATCTGAAGGAGAAACGGATGTTTTAAGTTAAATACTTCCAGTTTACAGGAATGATCAGGCTAAAGGAGAGACTTGCCTGTTAGGAAGAATGATCTTGCTCTTAAAAATAAGTACAAAAACAATGGAAGAAAATGCATATTGTCTAAGCAAATTTAATTTTGTTGGATATTTATCTGTTCCAGCACTTCATCAAGTGATTGTCCCTTCTGTTGTAATTCCTTGTGTATTACACAGAAGGAAAATCATTGTTACAGTTCTGCTGCCTTTAAGCAATAAACCTACTTATCCCTCAGAAAGGAGTTGCCCTTAACATGCATTTAATAATCTAATTAATCTTTAATTAATGTGGCACTGCCTTGTGAGAAACAGGAATAGTCTTCCTCCTTCTGACTGCCCTTGGTTCTGCAGTGGAGCTCAGGGGATGAAGGTGAATGAGGTTGTGTGTCTGTGCATTGATTCGCAGGCTCGAGGACTGTCACCAGAGAGTCTCCAGGGCTGCCCCAGGGACTCAGAGCTCTCAACAGTGCGATGGCTGAGACCAAGCTGAAACGCATGAGGGAGTAAGTAGCATATTTATGTGTCACCAATGTGCAGGCAAAGGATTTGGATTTGAGAAACTGCAAAGCACAGCAAATAAACCCCAAAAATCCCATCGACCAAAAGAAGTGGATGGTAAAGTGTTTAGAGACTTGCCTGCTTGCCTCCAGAGAGGATGGAGGTTGACTCTCACTTTTGATTGTTTTCTTGTAAGCTGCACAATCACTGACATCCTTCCTGGATCCAGTTTGCCTTCACTGCTGTCGGTGTCATTCTGAATTTCACTTCCTTTATTAACACAGCACATAAATCACCTGCAGACATACACGTTACCTCCACATTTGCTCCCTCACCCACACTTCGTTCTTGCCTGGAATGAAAAGTGAATGGGTTTGTTTCCCATGGTGGCATGATGTTTTAAACCGAACAAAATTGTTGCTGTTGGCTGGGATTTTCAGATGAGACTGAGGAATTTACACGGGCAGTTCCCTTTGAAACTCATTGTCTAGTTCTTTTCAGCATTGCTGAAACCTCAGCTTTATTTGTAAAGGTTTCAGTGTCTTAATAAAACAAAGATCTGTGCTTCCTTTCTAGAATGTGCTGGTTAATGTATCGTGAGCCTTTATCTTCATTCAGTAATTTCTGGTCTCCCAAGGTTTATTGCATCCTAATTGAGGTGCTGATCTGGTAATCATAGCGATGTGTATTATTTCTGAACTCAAATATTCTTTGCAATGTTGCAAGATTCAACTGCTCCCAGAATGTAAACTCTTTAAAAAAGGGCAGTTTTTCTCTTGTGTAGGTGGACAGTGCCAATAATGTGGTGGATGTTATTGGAATGCAAATAAGTTCAAACAGTAGATGCTAATAGTTATTTAAGTGAGTCTTCTAAAGAAAATGAGTGCAATTCCAACAGCATTGATAGCAATCACTCTGAAACAAATCACCATGTATTTCAGGAAAATACCAACCACATTTACTCCAGATAGCAGTTGTTTGGTTTTATGGTATTTCAAGATGCAACAGCTCCCAGGGTTTCACTTCGTGCCTCAGCCTTTATTGTGCAACCAGTCCCAAGTCTCACAGCCTTCCACTCATATTGCTTTCCATTCTCTCTTCATGAAAACTACTTATAAAAATAAATAAATGCATTGTGTTGTGCCAGCTACTTGCAAGGTGGGGTTTTTAGCCAAAATGCCCACTAAACTTAGAGATTTCATCTGGTGTTCTCATGGTTCCTGGATAAAACTTTAAATATTTGAACTTTATGGTCATTGCTTTTAGGGCTGAGGTATGATTAGAGCACTTCTTTCCAATTCTGTTTTTCCAATGCTGTTTCGTGGTTTCACGGTTTTTGTTGTGTCTCACATTATTGTCCTTTCTCCAAAACACAGCATGGCTTTGTCATTTTCTGAATGTGTAAAGGTGAGAAAGGACTTTGTTGCTTGGATGGTAAATTGTTAGGGACCAAGTGAGTGAGCACAGCACCCAGCATTATGTGGCCAGGGAGATCCCTGCAAACTCTGACCCATGGCCAATCTGCACTCAGGGCACAGCGGGGTTTTCAGTGGGGAGAAGGAAGCACAGCTGGCTGTGAACCAGGACAGAAAGCTGCAGCTTCTCTGCTCATCCCTCAGCAAACTTCATGTGATGTGTTTGTTGAATGTCACCCACACAGCAGTGCCACATAAGCAAGGCTAATGTAACTTAGACTTGGGCTATTCAGTTTTACTCAGGGAGATGCAGGCTTTTGGGGGGTCTTCTGATGAAAGAGACAATGTGGGGGATTTGTCTTACAGAAACTGGGTAGCTGGAGTTCCTATAATGAAAGAGAAGAGCAGGGCAGAGGAGATAATGTGGAGGTGCAGTGGAATCTGTTTGCGTGTCAAGTTCCTCTAGAAAGAGGACTATGAAGGTTTGGGATTTGCATGATTTTCAGATGCTGGGAGCAATAGATTCTGAGGAGGGAGGCTCCTATGTCATGAACTGCTCACAAAGAAAGTTTGTGCCCACGCATTACCCATGACATTACTGGAAGAAAGTGTCAGCAGCTCTGATTGAATTGGTAGATTCATCTAAAACAACACCGTGTCTAACAGCAAAAGTGCCTTTCAGCCGTTTCCAATCAACACGTGAATAATGTGGGCTTGCAAACCACTGTAGCGAGAGAGTCCCTTGACAAGATGTTGTGTGCTCATGGCTGGAGTTACTGCAGCGTGCTGCACTGAATGCCTTTGGCTTGCTGTGTGTCAGAGCATCCGTTTAGGAGGCTGCTGCTGTATTCTCATGCAGGACTTGACAAGGATACTCCTGTGAGAGGGAAGCTGTGCTAAAAGTCTCTGTGGGAATATAGAAGGAAGCCACTGATATTCTTGAATATGGTAGATAGGAGTGCTTGGTCTCCTCCTGTTTTAAGTGAAAAGAAATGGCTTTTTCTTCACTACAACCCCTGAATATTTCCCCTGAATTTCTCTTTCCAATTTCCATGGCACTCTGTGTTCCAGCTGATCACATCCAGCATCAATGTGAGTTGCTATCTCCTTAGTAAAAGTCATGATATATTCACCTACTCCAGTGACAACAATGTCTAGTTTGTTATATTTAGTATCAGAATTCATTATAAAGTTTATAACAGCAGAGATTTAACTTCACCTTTCAAGCAGAGTTCATTCTCTCCACAAAAATTTCCACTTCAGTGCTAAGCCTTTTGATATTGGGATCTGCAGTGTTGATAAGAAATCTCCATTTTTTGAACTAGCTCCCACAATGGTTATCATTACACTCCTTCCCAGCCCTACGTGCCAGCAGTGAGAAGTCAACCAAATATAGAAATCGGAGCTGCAAAACTTATTCCTCATATTGGGATTTGAAACTGAGGAATCATGGTAGGTGCAGGAAACGGGAGGAGCCATTTCTGGTATTTTCTGTCCTGCCCACCCTCTAGTTCTCCTGGTGGTTCCCATCCCTGATGGTGCTGGGTAACTTGGTGCATGCTGAGTCTGGGAAGCGTCACTGTCACATGCTATCCAGAGCCAAGTTATCTTCACGGAGAGATTCGTGGTGACCAACGAGTGACTGTTCCACTGATGTTCCCCTACAGAGACTTCCCAGATACGCATCTCAGCAGAGAACCATGCTGTTCTTCAGAAGCAGCCCCTCAAGCCAAAGCACTTTTTCCCCTGTTAGATCAAATTGTAGTAGCACCTATTAATTCTTTTCCCCGGAGGTCCGTACAAAAAACTTAGTACAGATTGTTTTGTGCTCCTTTGTGGAGATATCCATGAATATCTACAATGAGTCACTTTAATAGCCGTGAACTTTAAAATGCAGTTTAGAATTCAAGAAAATGTATGGCAGTAAAAGGAAAAGGCTTTTATGCCCCAAATTTTAAGTAAATTAAAATCCTTTAGCCCAGCAGTGAGCACCTCTTAGTCAGTACCCAAAGTCTCAGGCACAGCAGCATACCACGATCAGGCAAAAGGCTTTGTCATCCCCTGCTGTGTGTAAGTAAAGCAGTCTTTCAGAAGCCATGAGGAAAAGGCCACTGGGTGATATTTTTATTCTGCTCCTGTGAATGCTCAGAACGCTATTGGTGTAGACTCATGAGCAGTATGTATATATGCTTCTTGTGCTTGTGATGCTGCCATCAAATGCATTGTTTATCTTAAAATTTCAGAAAGAAAGGTCATTTTGAGGTCATTCAGTAGGCACTGGATGTTCTTTGAGATAAGTAGTCCTAAAATGCCTGAAGTATAAAAGACTTTTTGTACATTTCTTTGTGCAATTTTTAACAAATAATTACAGCAAACAAAGTGTTTAGTTGATGTAGTATTTCAATAGTAGAGTGGGCCCTTCTGAGCCAACTGAAACTGGTTTTGTTATTGATGTCATTGAGGGCAGCTTTGGTGAAGACAAAAGCAACAAACACAGAAAAGCTAATTGTTTTTTAAGACTTTGATTAAAAAACTTCTCAGTGACCTTTTGATTGCCCTTGACTGTCATCTTGAAGGTGTGATGATGCAAATGAGCTTGTGGAATGTCTTCCCACAGACAAAAGATGTATTTGGTAAGGAAGTTTATTGACACTGTCTGAGCTACCAGGTTTTTTGCAGGTGAATAGAGTACTCTTGAAGGTATTGATCCTGAAATGTTTTTGAGCATTGAATTTCCTCTTACACACACTACGGTGTTCTGTCCAGTGCTCCATTTTCAGGTAATAATTTCTGCCTAGTGATCCCAAGACATCTTACAACATGGCTATGGTTTTCTGCATCTTACGTGCTAAGTCTGAATTTTATTTACATATTCATCCTCCTTGTCGCAGTTTCTCACACCTCATTTTTAAGGGCCAGTCTCAAATTAGCCCAAAGAGTTCATTATGAAAACACATTAAATATCTTAGTCCGTGAGTTTCTTTTACTGAAAACCTCTTGCAAGCTAATTGTACCGTTACCTTCCAGATCCAAATTTCGAGAAAATATTTTGGCTTTGTTGTTTTCTTTATAAGCAAGTGAGGGTACAGTAAACTCAGCGGGGCCTTTGGACAATTGAACCCTCCTTGTGTGACCAAGCTGGGATATCGGTTCATGGCTTCTGTCAGGGTGAAATGAGTGAATGCTCCTGGCTTGGGAGTCATTGCTGTCCCCAGGCAACAACTGAGAGAGAAAGTGGGAACAGGTGAATCCTGGGCTCTTCCTGCCTAGGAAGAAATAAAGGGGAGTGGGGCAGCGACTGCTGCTCAGAAGTGTCGGTATCCTCTGCAGCCCTCAAGGCTGGAACTGGAGCAGATGGTCTAATTCCTCAGGCATTTCCCGTGGCTCTTCATTCAGCTGCTTCCCACTGTCCATACTCTTCCCTTTTCCATGGCAAAAATGGGCTGCTTCTCTTGTTGGCGCTTTGTCTCTCACGCTGCTCCTCTCCATCCTGCATCTGAGGATGGGAAGAGCACATCCCCTGCCAACACCACAATTTCAGCAGTTCTCAGCAGCTTTACGTTTGTTGGGGTGCACTGTGAAATGAATAATGAGAACAGGCTTGGTAGTTAGAGTGAGTGAGTATTGGGGCACAATCAAATTTTAGTGCATTTTTTGGGATGCTCATCTTTTGCCCATTTTGCACATTACTTGAACCTCATGTCCTACCTGTAAAACAGTGTGTAATATTTTGTGAATTTGCTTAGATATGTAAACAAAACTCAGATTTTTCCAGCTTCTCTGCTGAGCTGTGTATCATAGATCCATGAGTCATTCTGTTATTCTGAATTTTTAAGGACATTTTTTTTAAGTGGACCGTTATTGTTGCTTTAGCACTAGGGGGAGTTTTTATTCACTTTGAAAATTGCATTTCAGTAGCAAAACACGTACAATCTTAAGTATAGACTCACTCATTTTAAAATGTCAAGTGGCCCCAAACACTCAAAACATTCCGAGAATTTGACTTATACTCCTTTTTGTTTTCCATACAAAGCATGGTTTCCCTAGTTTCTTGTGCTGTGCATACATGATGTGTAGATTGAGCTGTTCAGATTTCCAGCACCTTGATTTTGTCAATAGTTTGCAGACGTGAAGTGCTTTCACCCAGCATTAGTTATATAGTCTGGCTTCAATAGGGAACCACTAGAAGAATTTTGACAGTGTTTACTAGAAGCAGCATTGCAACCTTAGGAAGTTCCCTACATAGATAAGGAATTTTCCAGATTTGACACAGGAATGAGCAGAGCTCTATTTTGAAAGATATTAAATGTTCACGTTTTAAGAAGAAAATAAAAGTACTAGACTTCTACCTACCTCTTTAAATGCCTGAACAGCTCTGTGAAGCCTGTCTTGTTTTGATGAAGACCCGGAAGAAAGTGAATGCATCAATCTTTCTAGGCCTTTCTGAAAATCACAGATCTGCTCTCCATAGTTGGTAATTGCTTTTCTTTCTTTCTCTGTAGTATTGTGTCATCATGGAATTGTATGGCTCTGCCAAAAAGTGAATTTGCCTTAGTCCTGTTTTGTGCTAGGAACTTTATGAAGGGCTAGAAATGTGAAAAAAATATCTGAAAGAAGTTACGGATTTAAGCTGCCTAGCTGCATGGCCCCTCGGGTGGGTATAGATGTGAACTAAGCCTGAATGGTTGATGTTCAAAAACCTGTTTGCATAAAACTTTGTGCAAGCAGGTTTGGGAGGGTTTTTTTTGTGTATATGTTAGTGTCAATTTATATATATATGTATGTATGTATGTATATATGCTTCTATATTTGCCATAATTGGGGATCTCACATTCCACAGCAGCTGGGGTTCTTTTTTAACTTTTAAAATGTCTTTTTGATTGGATGGTTTGAGAGTATTTTTACTTTTGGTGTAACCTTGTAAGGGTGTTTAGCATAGCTCAGAGCTCGAATGCTGCTTCACCTCCCTCTGTGGCTGTACAGTGCACAAGCCCAGCTGGAAATTTTGTGAGGGAATTGCTGTTTGTGATGTTTCTATCAAGGATTGTCCATCTCTGTACCAGCTGGTTTCATTAATCTCTCCACTGAAGCACCTGACATGTTGACAACTTTTTAATGAGACTGGCTTATTGCTAGCTCAGAAATGCATTGTTTGATATCCAGTAGGAACACTAAATACAATATGGCTAAAGACAATGCTTGGATTGAGAAAAAATATACATCGTAATATTTAATATTCTGATTGTTTCCTGGAAATGCATTTTCATTTCTCCGACAGGCAGTTGTTAGTTTTGTAACTGTCATTTTGGTATGAAATCCTAGATCGGGAGAGACCCCCCTCCCAACAGCAAGCCATGCAAAAGGAAATCAGCATTAACTATGGATTACCACACAGCTGAACAAAGGAGAATGCAAATATATTCTTAAATTCTTATGAGATTTGCATCTAATTATTAACTTTTCAGAGGTAACTCCCACACTCAAGAAGTAGCTGTGTGTTGTGCTGCTCTTCAGACACATCTGTCTAAAACAAATGCACTGATAAACACTGCAGATAGCATCAGGTAGATGTTAAATGTGCCATGAATTTCTGCTTGATCTTGATCAGTGATGCTGAATGAATTAAACTGATGACTTTTCAAAGATCCTTTGTGTGCCATGACACTGTGAAAAATCAGGATGCTGTTTAAAATAATTACAGCAAGGCTGGGAAATCTCAGGCTGTGTATACAGCTACTGCAGCCCAGGGAAGTGTTTTTCAGGTACCTCTTCATGGGCACAGTGAAACAGAATAATTTTCACCTCCCCTACCTCAAGAAGAATAGCTCTATAGAAGCAAATATATGTTTCCTCTCTTACTTTTAGTATTGGTAGTAAATTTCTTAATATAGGAAGACTAAAATTGCAATATTCAGGTTTGATTTAAATGACTGTGTTTTGTTGTAATTTGTTTCCTTCTGTAGGAAAAACTGAAAACCCCACATTTTCTCTTATGATAAAACATCTTCTGAATTGATAGTAGCTAGAATTCAACTAGCAGCTCTAAATTCTAATTAACACTTCTTCCAAGAGCAGGTGTCATCTTCAATTCCTATTTTATAAATTCATTTATCTCTGAAAATGAGGTGCATGGAGAATATTATTGTTGATATTTCTTCACCTGTGTGTCTGCATCTTTTAATAATAAGATCTTTCTTAACTCATGGGAAAACATGTCCTAAATATGCTTTAGATTTTGCAGGTCTTTGAAGTAGGACATCAGAGAGTTTTGTTTGCAATCAAATTAAGGTGCTTTAATTCAGGAACTATAAGGTAATTAAGGATGAATTAGGAAAATTATCATTGTGTTTTCACGTTCATTCAGCAGTATTATGAGGAAAGTCAAAGTCCATTGAGGCTTGAAGGTGAAAGTAGGGGCTGATATTAGCAATTCATATTTCCTTTCTTACTTGCTTTTATATAATAATGCTTTCCATTACCTTTTTTTCTTCTCAGTAAGCCCTTTTCTTAGATTTAGCCATTTTTTTCACATTCCCAAGATTGAACAGCTGTCAAAACTAGAGAGATGTTGCCCTACCTTTAGAAATAAGTTCCTAAAACCTGGATCATGGAACTTATTGTGCCCTTCTCCTAACAGATCTCAAAGGGTCTTTAAATAGCAACAGAGAAGCTTTACTGTAAATGATGATTAGAACCCACAGCCATTTCTTTCACGTGTCAAAATTTTAATCATTCAGAGTCAGAAATGCCAGCAAACCAAATGACAGAAAGATAACTCGAGAGGACAGAGATCTTTTGTGTTCTGACTGAGATAAACCTGTTTGTTTACTGAACCATGAGATGCTGTAACAGATATCCTAAGGTTTTCTGGTACAGTTAGAAAACAATATTTTGTATGAGACTAAGGATGTGTAATTTCCTGATTCTTTTGCAGAGTCATCTCGGGAGATAAATGTAGCAACCTTTTCCACTGAGATTCATATCACTACTGGTTAGCTGCAAAGTGGCGTGATGGTACTGTTTTAAAGAGAAATATAAGGTTAATAAATTGATGCTTGGAAAGAGCATTCATTCAGGGACAAATCATCATTGGACGTGTTGATGAGAATCCTAAGTAATACTGCTGGGCTCCGTGGGGATACCCTTGAGTTAGGAAGAACAGAATTTAGAGGCATCTACTGCTATTATTCTTTCAAAGATCCCTGCACTTCTGTGCTCTTTGAGCCCAAATCAACACAGATTTTCTCTCTGCAGTGTGCTCGTTGGTGGTGGATGCAGGTGGCATTTATTCATCCTTTTGAGTGGCCTGGCTGCACTCAAAAGGATGAATAAATGCCCACTGCAATGGGTATTCCATGTCCAAAAAGTTTCTGTATTGAGGTTTCCATTGAGGTAGGCATGAGGAACAGCAATGTTTTGAAATAGGTGAGTTTTCTGTGGCTGTCCTAGGAGCAGTGTGTTCGTTGCCTGTCATGGCAGAGGTGAGATGTTGTTGCTGATTCCTGAGCTGGAGAGACTCCCCTGGTGTTCATGCTCTGGTGTGTCCAGCAGTGCCTTGTGCAGAGCCTCTCCTTGCACAGACCACGCACCGCTCCCTGAAGGCACCAGTGGGACCAGAATGGCTTTAAATGATAGTCACCATCACGCTGAATGGCACTGCAAAGTGAGAAGCTGAACACCCCCTTAGCTGCTGATTTATGTCGTAGTTACCCTTCAAGGCAGGCCGTGACAAGCTGCTGGGAGATATTAACCTGGCTGATAATGCCCAAGGAGGAGCACAAACTTCAGCATTAATCTTGTTTTGTGGCTTTTGTCAGTGTGGCATAAAGGTAGGTGTACTGTAATTGATCTCACAGCCAGAAAGCAGATGTTAATATGTAGCTAGGAGCGGAATAGTCAAAATAAAGACCCGTGGGATAATAGAGAATTCTTTGTTCGCTCAGGGAAGGATTTACAACTTCCTCAGCCGGTTGAGAACACATTATTATATTGTCAAATTTTAGCAATTTTGCACTGATGTGTTGGAAATCAACCACAAATCACCAGATAGCCTGATAAATTCGTTTAGGCCCAGATCCACTAAATTACTTGGAATGGTTTTAGACACCCTGAGTGTCTAAATATTGCAGTTCTCAAGGCTCCTATTTAGCTCCCCTCTGACTCCAGCAGTGCCCATGACTTTGCTGATATTCTTCACTGGGTCTCACATACTCAGAAGTGCCTTATCCTTGATAGAACCAAGCCTCCGTTTTATGTCCACGCTCCATCATTATCCGCAAACCAAATACCAATGTGACCTTTGTGTCTTGTAGCGGTTACTTTTCTCAGGCACATGTTGTGTGCTGCGCAAGAGCTGGCAACAAGAGGCATGTTTTTTCAGGCCACAGCTTGCATGGGTGACAGTGTCCCCAGACTGGCGATATCTGCTGTGCAGCCAGCGGGTTGGCGGTCACAGCCTGCTCCAGCCCTGTGCCTCTGTCACCGAAAACTGCGGGAAAAACATAAACTCTCCAACATTTTTAGTGTTAGAGAATCAAGGCATTGCTTTATTTCTGGCCAGGATGGTGTGCTGGCCAGGATGTGCCACAGAAATCATTTCATCCACACACAGCCTGGGTGTACAGAGAAAATCATTCCGTGACACGTTTTAACCAAATTTCTCTCCAAACTTTATACAGTCAAAACCCTATTGAGATCCATTTTTTCAAAGCTCATTGGTCCAGAGTTGAGCAACCCTCAGTATTCGGGTTCCCACTGGATCTGAATTTCTTCATCTGTGATGCTCAGATTTTCATTTTTCGATTTTCTTATCAGTCCTTTCTGGGCAGAGTGTTTCCAATTCTGCCAGAGGCAGGGCTGAGAGCAGATGTTCATGGATGGCCACTGATGTCTTCTCGATGTTCTGTGAATAGCTTTTATCTTTCTGGGTATCTTTTGGGCTACTCCCAGTCTGGTGATGTTAAGCCCATCTCCATAGAATGATGTCACGTCTTCTAAAACAAAATGAAGGAAATTCCTTCCCCAAGGCAAAGTCAAGTTAAGCCTTACTAGAGAAACAAAAATAAAACTTTAAAACATGCATCGTTTCCAACACCTCCTCTGCCTGGAGCATTGGGACTACTCTCTGCAGCCAGCAGTGAGGGAAGCTGAGCTCAGTGAATCCCTCCATCTGTCTAAGGCTCTGGAACAAAATGAGACAAGAGAAAGAACAATCTAAGTCAGAGCATTGATTGGCAGAGCCTGATGTAACTCCTTGGATTTTAGCACACTGAAGAACCATTTAGGGTGGTGTGGGATGGAGGTCTGGCCCACAATTTTTGTCACAGTACTGAAATCCCAGATGTCAGGTATCCCCTTTGCCTGGGATGTCTTGGCTGAGAAAGTGCTGATGACTCCCAGGGAGTTTGTAGGGGAGTGAGCTATAGGATAGCACAGAGAGAGTACATGACAGTAAATCAGAAAACAGGGATGGCCAAATGTGACTGTACATGGGAGTTCTGCTCTTGTTCTCACTGTCATAAATAAAGAAGCCCAATTCAAATTAAAACAAGTATAAAATTTATTTTGTGTCCGAGGACTCGAACACGCAGTGCCACGATCGAAAAGGAAACAGTACCAAGGCCGGGGTTGGAACTGGGTGAACACAGGTCTGATCTCTATCGCATCAGACCTCCCTATGTTCACCCCGGTTGCTTCTAACAGTCCACTTTTATACAGTTTTGCTCATAAAGTCGGGATCTTGGGTGTTGTTTCTGCCACCCAGCATATTCCTGGAGGATGCTATTCATGGAACCGGGGTGGACAAAACGTATCCTGTCTTTGATTAATTTCTCAT
>VYZT01006663.1:0-72330 GCA_013400735.1 Pomatostomus ruficeps | reverse complement strand
TGCTTGTTTTAACATTGGTTATAGCTTAACTTTAATACATATTCCAATATTACATATTTGAGCACGAATTTCATGTATTCATTCATAACATCACTGCATATCTGGTGGTAAGGCTTTTATTCTTTCCAGAACATTAGGGCAGGTAAACCCCTGTTTTATGTGAAATATCGATCTGTAATTGTGCCTCTATAGGATTCCACGTGGATGGACAAACATCCCCAGCACAAGATCAGGGCCACAATGGACAAACCTTGCTTTCCAGAAAGCGCCTTCCCCCCTCCCTCCATCAGCATTACAGATTCACTCGGCGATGCTTCCTTGACATTTCCTCTCTGAGATCCCACCCTCCTGCCTATGTGGTGCATGACGTGGAAGCAGAGTCGTATTAATGCAACTCTCAAGTCCTAACAGAGCCTGATGTCTTCTTTTGTAAAAGCAGGTTATAATTTTTGTTACCTACCCCATCATTTTCAACCTGTGAACATTTCCCTCTTAATGCTATTGTATCAGCTATTATACAGATTAGCTGATTTGCATGCTCCGCCAAGCTGAACAGAGAAGATTCAAGTCTGCAGGTCACATTTATTAGCAGAGGCAATACTCCCAAGGTACACACTTGCTTAATTTTTCATCTTTAAATAGACAGAACTGCCAAAAAATTAAACATACTTGTCTAAGAGGGAAAGAGGAGTCAGTAAAGGCACTGATGAAGTAGCTCTGATATCAGGATAGCTTCTCATGTATTGATTTTTAACAGCTGGAGAGAAATAGTGATATTTTTGATGATGTTTTGTGAAGAAATGTACAGTATTTGTCAAAGAAATCTCCATTTAGCTTCCACTGGTAATCCAATCCCTAGGCTTCCAGTGTCTGAGAATTAATTATTTCCAGCAGTTTTTATTTTCTCCTAAACAACAGTCTAGGTAGAAAAGAAAAAGGCAATTTCTAGTTACAGGAAGCAGGACTGAATCAGGTCTGGACTTGCAGAGATTCCAGCTTGGCCCCGTGGCTTCTGACCCTGGGTCTTGGCTTTCTCTGCCCCAAATTCCTCATCTGCCTCTGTGTCAGGAGCCAGCAGGAGGGGTGAACTGAAGCCAAAGGGAGGTCACACCTGGGCATGACCGAGGTGCTAGAAAAGCAAAGAGCAAGTGGGATGGGAGTAGAAGTTTGAGAAGCAATAAAGTAAAATTCTTTGCAATGTTTTCCTAAGAACTGAGGCATTTACAAAAATTACATAATTTACTCTTAGGTAAATTCTTACTGGCTGTCATTTCACTATGATGCCGTTATTCCTTTGCAATAACAGGATGACCACTGATGGAAAGCAACTACACCGTGAGGTTGATTGTGCTGTTCGGTCAGAACAGTTGACCTTGCCCTGGTGTTAGACATGTAGCAAAATCAGTCCAAAACCAGCAAAAAACTACAACTTTTGCCTAAAAGACAACCAACTCTCAACTGCTCCAACATGTAAAGATTTAGTGAAAGAAAACAAATCCTGTGTCAGAAGTGTGGAGAGCAGGCAGATAGTCTCTGATGTGCTGGAGGAAAATTACCCTGGTATTTTCATCAAAATATTATGAAGCCATCACAGAGTGAAAAAATTTATGTTACCTGTGATACCTGAATTTAAAGTTGTTTTTCCTTTAGGAGGAAGAAATGCTATTCATTGTCTTGCAGTTTTCAAATGGGTCTTTTTTATAAATCAACATTAAGATGCTGTGAGTGTGTGTTTTGTCACTGAGTTACAGATCTGTGTTGTGATAAAAGGAGAGCACTGTAGAAAAGAAGAAAGTGCCAAGTTAGCTCATGCTGAGCTTGTACACTGGTTTTCTTGTATTTCATAGAAGCTAAAATAAAGCAACGAATAACAAAGTGTGCTCACATAAAATGCCACTGGTGTTCAGCTGGCTGAAGTTGATCCTTTTGGTTTCGATGAAATCCAGAGGCAGTAACCCGTGTGTTTACCAGACTTGCTGTAGATAAAAGAGTCTCTCAGACTCAGCATGGAGAGGATTCTTGGAATGCAACAATGACGATGGCCATGCTTCCCATGACTTTACTATGGCCAGGTTGTTACTCTTGGGCTCTTTGTATAGCAATCAGTCATGGAGAAATTCGCCAGGAAACTTTAGTTCCTTTTGCTGTCAGACAAACAAGGTGCATCATGATATCATTTTAATCAAACCTCCAACAGTTAGAAGAAATCTGCTCTAGTGAATGCTTGTGTTGCTACAGAACATGAATTAACTTTTGCCTGACCTTTAACATAATGTTCATCCCCAGATCTGCCATTGGAAAGCTGGGAGTGGAAGCATTTGAGGCCGTGTACAGCTGTCTCAAGCAGGCGAGACAGCGGAATGCCAGCGAGGAGGAGATCAGGAGGTGTTTGGAGAAACTGGTTGCTAGAGCAAGTGATTGCTTTGAAGTGGATCAGCTGCTGTACTTCGAGGAACAGCTACGGGCTTCAGAGCCACGTCTCCAGCTGTGACAGTGTCAGCAACAGCTGGAAATGGCACAGAGGGGGAAGGAGCCTCCTTCAGGCCAGCAGGCAACTACAGGAGGTATTTGGGGACACTGCTGAAGGTAATGTAGTACATTAGCATGTGGGTAAGCTCCGTTTGAGAGTGCAGACTGCAGTGAGAAGTGGGTAAATATGGCACAGATTACAGGGGCAGGAAGAAGAACAAATGTGACTGAGGAGGGGAGGATTCACAGTTACCCGAGTCCCCTTTTTCCACCACTGAGAGCACAAGGAAGGGTGTTCTGGGCTGTGACTGGACTCCAGGCATGTGCTCACAGCATTGCTGCCAAAGTTGCCTCTGAGGGAATGATGCAGGAGTGGACTCCAGCTTCTGTTGATTTCTGTGCTGCTTCTCGTGATATTTAAACCCATAACTTCTGTAATTTGGCAGATTTACTCTTAAAAATACACGTGTATGTATGGCCACTCAGCCCCTAATTACCTTGTTATTGCTGATTGTTCTAAAGGGCTGCATTTGATCTGTTTAACATTCAAAGGAGCTGTGGAAATACATGCATATGTGCGTATTTATATACATATATGCATGCTCACATACACAGAGATAGGTGTGCATATTCATAATGACAGAAGTATGTCTGGTCATACACTGTGCCTCTATAAAGAGTTCTGGATTAAATTCATTCTTCACAAATGGAACCATGAACTGTTTTGTTTTGGGTTTTTTTCTGGCTTGCACATTGTTACCATTAATGTTCTTTCTTAATATTAATGCTCCCTTCTTCATATGCATCCCACTCCTGCTGATTTCAACTGTTTATTGTGTTCTGATTATATACCTGGTGTTTTCCTTCTACCTCTTCTTTCTTTATTCTGCATTCTGAGCTCCTTCACACATCTGTGTAAAAGACTAAAGGTTAGCAAAGTCGTACAGTTGGTAAAGGAATCTAAAATGAATAGTGGACCAATTTAATTCTAGGCATTAAACCACTATCATAATCCTTATGCTTCCTGCTTTTCCACTACAACTCTTAAAAGACTTGGGGACTATATTAAATCAATTAAATGAAATTCATATTATGAATATCAAAAAAAATTTCTATTTGACTGGAGTTATTTACAGTGAAGTAAACCAGTATTGATTGTCAATTAATCAGCTCTACTGCTCCATCTTTATGACATTCTTTAAGAGGCTCAAAGCAAAAGACAAGTAGACTCATCGAAATCTATTTCAGCACAAGCTGAGGAAGTGAAGGGCATGCCCAGCTACAGATGATATGGCACTATACTTTCAGCTCAAAGTAATGCAAGATTCTGGTGTGCTTCAGCCTCTTCTTGTTTCAGCTTTCATTTAGAATGCACGGTGTTACAAGCCAGAGACTAACATCCACTATGATGTTCTCTGAGGTAGGGAAACATATTTGTTTGTCAGGTTTCAGTCGCTTTCCTATTATTTCTTCCTGACTCACATTCCCCATCCTTCTCAGTGTTGTGCATGTGTACCTGATTCTGTGTTTTTTGCACATAACTTAAGACCATTTTAAACCAGAAGTGCTGAAGTCCAAGATACAGGAGGAGTTCTGGGATGTTGCAGGGACTATAACGTCCAAACACAAACAAGGAGTAAACTGACACGGTGAGAATAATGTCAGGAGATGAGCTTCACTCCTTCATTTACCTCTGGCTGCAATTCAAAGTGATTTATCACAAAAACTTCAAAAACAGCCTCTGTAAGCAGTCAATTCCTTTTTTATTAGTGCCAAATGTGGGATTTGTGGTGTCCGTATGATGAGGTCGGTGGACGGTCGGGACAAACGGAGATCTCTATGTTTGGGTTTTAGAACATGAGGTTTATTGCAGAAGGCGTGGGGAGAGAAAGGCTTACGAGGAGCTGCAGGACACAGCTCCAAGAAGGCCAGAGAAGTGAGGGAGAAGGGAAGGAAGAGAGCAGAATAGAATGCAGAGAGCAGAACAGAATGACCAGAATGAGCGTTTACAATACAATAAATCATCTTCTGTGTTGAATATTCTGATTTCCATTGACCAATCTAGAATAAGCTACAAATCTTACAACATTTGCCTCCAGCCTATAAGAATCATTGCATTAGCCTATGGCCTTACACTTTAAACTCTAAAAGTTGCTTTTTGGACCCTCTGATGGGTTTGCAGGGTCTTCTCTGACCCTTGGACCTGCTTGCAAGCCGAGGGCATTGTTCAATCAAATGGGGATTCCCTCCAGCCGGCTGTACCATTGTTCTCCAGTTGTTCAGTAACTGGGGGTGGGTAACTCAAAGCTTGTCTTCATTTCAATCTCACCTACAGTTTTTGCCAGGTAATCATATCTATAGGGTTTCCCTATTCCAACTTCCCCAACAGCCAAAGATTTCTTCAGGCTTTTTTCCATGCAGCTTGCAAGAAAAAATACCTGTGTAAGAATGGGTCAGGCTCCTTCAGGCAGTCAAGGACTCAGGAGATCATTAAAGGGAAACCTTTAAAACCTGAAAAACATGGTTTAGTCACTCAGATTGACTTCAGAGAAATGGTTGTTCTCTGATGAGCAGTATTTCCTTTCCTTTGTTGCAAGGAAAAAAGAACTCACAGTGCCTTTTACACCTACTTAGCTGCTTTCTGCTCTCTGCGGGGAATGACCTTCAAGGCACGTGAGGATGTGGAGGTTACTGTTTTTCTGCTTGTATGCTTTAAACCACACTTGCTTTTGTTTTGTGGGGTTTTTAACAGGAATCGTGCCACAATAAGCTGATGTAGTATACATATTAAACACACCAGGAATTTTTTGTCTTTGAAACGTAGTGCCATGGTACCGCCAGAAAAGGTACCGGGCTCCCGTCCGCGGTTCCAGGGGCTGCCAGGCCGCTCCAGGTGCAGGAGGGCTGGTGAAGGTCCTGCAGGGGTTCACCCAACCCACCAGTGGTCCAGGCACACTGAGGAAGGAGAGATGAGGCAGAGGGGCTTCCCAGGTGGTTTATTTGGGCACCGGGTTCGTGCCAGGGAGCACCAGCACGGCGTTTCACAGTAACATAAATACCGTCATGAGGGGGCAGGGGAGGATACAAACCCCCTATGGGGTAGGGGTGCAGGGTTGGAATTTGGCGGGCTGGCAGCAGATTGGGGAACACAGAACCTTCCAGGGGAATAAACCAAATACGGGGGGAGGAAGGGGAGAGATGGCAGTGCCTGGCCATGGGAGAAACCGAAACCTGGCCGTAGCACACCGCAACACTGTAGTAAAAGCACAGAAATACATCCCATGGGTTTGACAGAAATTTTCACATCACTGTTTAACTCGCAAAATCCCATTGCTGGCGGTCATTAGCAGAAATCTAAAAGGAAGGAGGAGGATTGTTGATATTGTGGTTTTTCAGTCATAAAAAAGCAACAGAACTGCTGGAAGTAAATGTGAGGAGATAAATGTAAAGGCTTTAAGCTGCTGTGGATAAATCTTCATTAGAAGTCCCATTTAACCTACATATTTGTACTAACAGCTTCGCAAGCATGAGGCAGCCTTGCAGCTTTTTTATTGATTCTCTTAAAAATGCTACAAGATGAATAGCTTGATGAAGAAATATTGAAAACAAAGGAAGGGGGGTGAGTATTTTTTTAATGCTTTGAGGCCTTAAACCTGGTATAAAGGTGCTTGAACCATAAAGGGAAAAACATCTGAGTTTTTTGATAACTGTCAGCTTCTTGTCAACAGCTGGATTAGGAGGCAGACCAATTCTATTTTTCACAAAAAACAAAAAGGAAATCCTTTCTTAGAGATAATTGTTCTGCCGGATAATTTCTAGGAAGCATCAGAGTTCCCTCTGGGTAAGATGAATTAGAGGTTTCCAGAAAATCCTGCCTGCAGAAAAGGACCTTCCTTCCTCCAGAGCCTGGCTTTGGGACTGTTGCTTTGCGATGAGCAGCTCCGAGGTTCTCCCACAGCCAAACCACCAACCTGCAGCTGGCACAGCAGGAGCTCACCCCGGCCACTGCTGGATCTCCAGCTCCACACACAGCCGGAGCAATGGAGCGTCAAGCAGCTACACAGGTGAAGAAAAGCGTAGGAGGCACCAAAGCAGCCATATGGATAATGCAAAGCTGACCCTTCATCTTTGCTATAAACCAGCTCAGACTGACCCACAGGTGCAACCACTGTTGTCTGAGGGAATTTAGTGGGCAAGAGAAGAAAGGCTCAAACAGGAGATTTGTTTGGAAACAGGATCAGTATGCATGGAGGCATATTCATCTTTCACATTTTGTTTGTAATACATGTGCACAACACATCCTAACCTGAAAACTCTTTAGCCTGTCTCCACTAAAAACTCTTTGTTTTTCAGGAGGAAGAAGTCCAGCAGAAAGTTTTCTGCATGTGATTATTGGCAGTAAGTAGCAATCTAAAGAAAATACAGTCTCCAGATGCTGATCTGCCTGATGATCATTCCTGTTCAGGAATGTGACTGCCTTGATAATGAGTATCCAGATGTGCTGGCTATAAGCACATAAGAAGAGCTGGTTAAGAGCAAAGGCAGATGTATTTATGTACAGACTGGTCAGGCACAGAGAGTGGGGAAGGGATGAAACAGGAAGAAACGGGTTATAGGTTTCTTCCTCTTACACCTTCTCATATACTCAGTTACCACACCCAGCCCTACTTCTTTTTGTCACTTTTTAATGGTTAGGGAAATAAAAAGATAATGAATGGTTTTATGAAGGCCACTGACGTTCACTAAAATGAAACTAAGAATGAAAAACTGTCAGGAAACCTTGATGTCACTGAAGACCAGTGGAAACAGCAAGAGAAGGCCATGGAAATGCTTCTGGTTCCGTACAACTATAGGTCCAGTTTTCTTTTATCTGGACTGGAATATGGCCATCATGGCTGGAACGTTAGGTAGTATTTACAGATAATTTGCCATGCTAGCTCTGCAGACAGGTTTGAGTCCTCAGTTGTTCATGAATGGTTAACTACAGCCTCCTGACTTTCATTATTTCCACACTGTGGAGTTGGTAACTTCATGTCATAAAGCAGAAACCAGGTCGTGGGAAAACTTCCAGCAGAAAGATCAGTTGAGGAAAACAGACATTTAGTCAGCTGGTTTGAGAGTACATCTCTTGGGTGAATATTTTCCATTCCACTTGATGACACCTGGCCAGGGATTCCCAATGTTTTGCAATGTGCCAGAAATACACACACTGTGGTTATCATCCTGGAGATGAAACGGGCTCGGTTTTGTTATCATTTTTATTATTACATGGGTAGCTGTAATCAAAGTACAAAGGCAATGGTGTGGAAACAATGAGAAGAAATACCTCTGAAGGAAAATGGCAAATGAAAGAGAAGATTACTGCTTTGTGCCAATTAACTGTCCGAGGTACGGATATATATTAATATTTATAAACTGCAGTCTGTCTTAGGGAGCCTGGGAATGCTGAATCTATGTACACAGAGGAATGAATGACTCCACCCTGAACTGCCTATCCATCAGCCACCTCCCTCCACATCTGTGCATGCACACACCAACGTAGTTATATACACACGGGCATGTATATATCCTGATGCACAGCATGCCACCAAACCTTCAGGAACATGTTTTGTCTCTTGATAAACACGATATCTGCCAGCTGCTCCAGAAAATTCTTATGAGCAGGTAAATACGCAGCTGAATGCACCTTGACTAGAAAAAAATCAAATGTTTTGATCAGCTACTGCACCAGGCACTGTACGGAACAGCTCCAAGGCAATCCCAACCTCCCAGGCCTCCCAGCTGAAGTGTCCCGCAGGAAGATGAGTGGAAGATGGTTCAGAGAAGTAACCTGAGCTTATGTAGCAAAGTGCAACAGGAAGCCAGTCAGGGGGAGCCCTCCCCTTGATCTTCACCAGAGCTGTGCCAGGCAGGCAGCCACGGCTTGTGGGTACCGGGGTAAGGCAAGGCATAGAGGAGGATGCAGTGCTGTGAAATGGATTTTAATACAGAAAACTATTATTGAATGAAATAGGACTCTGTGACTGTGCACGGCAGTGTGTGTGTGATGGGCTATTGATGAGGTGATTCTGTGCCACAGTTTTATGCCCTAGAGGTGACCGAGTGCCAAGAAGAAGCTGGGAAGCTGTGAATTGCTCTCCTCTCTCCATTGCCGTCTGCTGACCCCTCAGGGTCTGCCTTATTGTACCATGGCGTGTGGATATTCCCTTAGGCTGTGTTATTTCCTCTCAGTATCTCTAATATGAGTTCTATTTCAGGCTTTTTCATATGGAAGTCTCTTTCTGGCAGAGGCTGCTCTATTGATCTGCATCTCTAAAGGGTCAGCAGTGTGAGAGTAGTCTTAAATAATGCATTGGAGTTTTCTCCCTCTGCTCTCGGTGAGTTCTGGGGAAATGCTCCTTAGAACTGCCATGGAATCTTCCTAGCTTGAACTGTCTCAGTTGTCTTGTCTTGTCCTCTTTCCTTCCCAATTCCTCAAGGACAGAAAGCAAAGCAAACTGAAGGTGCTCAGAGGGTGGAGAGCAGATGCTGTTATTTGATGTCCAGAGGCAATCCTTTAAATCAAGAGAAGCTGCTGCTCTTGTTTTTTAAGACAGTTTGTAAGTGTGAGCATTATTTTATTGATGCCTTTAGGCATCTGACAATCAGTGCCATACTTTTGCCATCCTGTGTCTGCCACTGAGTTGTGTTTTTTCCCCATCTCAAAATGAAGCCTGCTTGTTTTGAAAGCTCTTTTGGCAGGAGCTTGGCTCCTGATGCTGACAGTGAGTGCACCTGACTCCCTAGAGGCCCAATTTTGCCAGTTACTCGTGCATGTCCTTCTACGAACTGTCTTGGCAGCTGGGGGCTGCGTTTCTGGGAGTGGGTGGCATTCCAAACAAGCCTAAGCAAGGGGGTTGGGATGTTCCTTCTATCGCCTGAGGAGGACAGGAATCACTTCCAGGTAGCCCAGTGGGAGCAGAGGCAGCCAGGGCAGCCCCAGGCATGAGCATCTCGCCGGTGCTGCTGGGGGAGCCCCCGGGGTTTGCTGCATCCCCGGTGGGCCAGGAGGCTCGGGGACCCTCTGGATTCACATTCGCATCGTGCTCGCTGCTCTGAACAAATACCGCAGAGAGGAGATTCATGGAGAGCAAACCCTTGTAAAGACAATGAGCCTCCAGACTACCTAATGACTACTTAATGAGTGTCTAAGCACTGCACCATTATTGAATTTTAATTGCCTTCTTTCTGGCTTTGTGCTATAAAATGAACAAGGAGCAAACACTACATGTAATGAGGGTAGATGATTAAAAAGTAATACCTAAGAGACACTCAGGCATTTGTGGAAAAGACCACAAGAATAATGTGATGAGGGAAAGCAGCACTGCTGTGTGCCTGCCACCTCTTTGGATAGAAAGTTTACTTTTACAGTTGTTAAAAATTGAAGTTGTTTTCAGCATGATCTGGCAGAAAAATAGATTATTTGGTATCAGTGATGTAATTAAAGGTATTGATTTTGTTAAATCAATAAAATATTGGTTAATTACCTCTGCATGGAAAATCCAATCCACATGACTGGGTCAGTGCAGATGGGCTTTTCAGAGGTTTAGCCCTGTGCCCTTCCTGATGTCTGCTCAGATTATTTCCGACTGCATTCAGTGAACATGCATGACTTTGAGCAGAAAGGCCCAATTGAAAGTGAGCAAATGAGCCCTAAATCCATCAAGCATTGAAAAGGGTGCTTAGCTGGGAATGCCACCCTCACTGCTGCACAATTGCCAGGGAAACAGGGTGTTGTCCTGAGTTTTGCAGTTTTTCAATGTTTCTCTTTGCTGTAATATTTTCTCACGCATGCTGTTGTAAACATGGCCACGTTTTTGCTAACTGTCCATGTTTTTGCTAACTGTCCATGTTTTTGCTAACTATCCATGTTTTGCTAACTGTCCTTGTTGTTTTCATTCCATTCTCCTAGGCAGAGACATGGGATGGATTTTTCCTTTAACCAGTGTGATTGAGAGGTGGTAATTTCTACCTCCAATCCACGGTGATTTCTAAGAACATATAAATAAAGGTCAGAGGGTTCTGCCCTCTCTCTTTGGCCTCTCCTTTTGCTCGCTCATTTGGCTCTCTCTTTTGGCTCTCCTTTTTGGCTCCTCGGCCTGGTCGCCTACGTGTGTTTGTGTCCGTGCAGTGCAGAGACGTCCACAACAGGGAGTGCTGGGCTGCTGCACAGAGCGAAACACAGCACGGGAACTCTTTGCTCATAAAAGAGGGAGAAGAAGCTGGAAGCCCCACCTTTGAAGCAACAGGCATTCAGAAGTCTAAGACTTCCAGTCACTGAGACACTGCCTCAGCCTGGTGGTCCAGTCAGTTGAAATAAATTAATATGGATTCATATAATCAAAAGAGAAATTTAATTAAAATATACATCGATTAAATAGGGCATTGTAAAAAGAGATTGATCTCTCTTTTTTCATTTGTTTAGTGTGTTCATAATTTGATTAAATGAAAGAAGCAGCCAAGTCCTGGGGAGCAGGCCACCCTTCTCAGGTGGGCTCACTCCCTTTGGCCATCTCACCGGCTTCAGCTGCAGGGCAGTGCATCACAGGCTGGTTTTTTCTCCCTGCTAACAAGCTGTAATATCTGATGGAGTGACAGTGGAACTCCCCAGTGAGCAGCAGTGGTGGCAGCAGATGCCTTTGTAGTTAGTTTCTTCTTAATGCCAGGAAAATGGTCTAAAGCAGCACTTGCCCACAAATCAAAAGAAGTCTCCATAAAGATAGATGGCAGAAAATGTGGGTTTAGGGAGACACTTGCATAATTTCACTCCTTTCAGCCCTGAAGGGTGTGCATTTTTAGGGTATTTTAACCTGAACCAACAGAAAACTCTGGCCAGACGTTGATGTCTCTAATTCTACCCTTTTGTTTCTCTCTTTCTCTTTTCATGTCACACATTTTGTCACCAGGCACTAATCTGACAGATCTCTCTTGTGCAGCTTCTCTTTTGGCTTCTGCTCTCCTGGAGTTTATGGTAACTCTTAGGGAAACATTTTGTACGCCAATGTTTTCAGAACGAAAATTAACTTTCTTTCTTTCTTTCTTTCTTTCTTTCTTTCTTTCTTTCTTTCTTTCTTTCTTTCTTTCTTTCTTTCTTTCTTTCTTTCTTTCTTTCTTTCTTTCTTTCTTTCTTTCTTTCTTTCTTTCTTTCTTTCTTTCTTTCTTTCTTTCTTTCTTTTTCTTTCTCTCTCTCTCTCCTTCTCTTTCTCACCTTCCTCTTTCTTTCTCTCTCTTTCTCACTTTCTCTCTTTCTCTCTCTCTTCTCTCTTTCTCTCTCTCCTTCTTCCTCTCTCTCTCTTTCTTCCTCTTTCCATCTGCTTTTGACTCAAAAAAGCTTTCCTCTAAGTGGATACTGTGTGTCTACATCCCTGTAGCATCTTAGAAAATCCTCCCTCCAAATTCCTGACAGGCATAAAGCTTATAGGTAAAATTATTCTGATGCTTCGGATCGATTGTTACACTCTCTATTTATTTATCAGCAGCCTTCTCTTAATAGACACCGGAACTATGTTTCTGTCACATCTCCTCTTTTTGCTTTCCTTCCCTTTTGTAAGGGCTAAACTTCTCCTTGATGCTTTCCAGCATTCCCTACATTTTAAATTAGTTTTGGACTTTTGAAATAATTACAAACAAGATTCTCCCTAGGAATGAAAGGCGAGAATCAAGCAATACTTCATGGCAAGACAAAACCACCCTTCTGACTAAAGAGACTCTGCAAAGCAAAACATCAAAAAGACAAGTCGGAAAAACCAAGTTTTTTCAGCTGCCAAAAGAAGGGATAGTGTTTCAGAATTCTTGCTATGAAATTAATTATCTGGAAGGCTATAAGAAAAATGGAAAGCATCATTTAGACATTATTCTTATAAAAAAAATCTACAATATTTTAGTATTATCAGCACCTGAATCTAATTCTTTGACATCAAAACACTTTTTTTTATTAATGTATTTATATTCAGAAGAAACAGGTGAAAGGTCATCCTGTTATTGTCATCTGAGAAAATACACAATTTTTTCATCTTGCTAATCTAAGTTTGGCAGCAGAAAATGTAAGGGACTAAAAGCCTGGATAGATGACTTTGAAGAAAGACACTTTTCTTCAGGTTTTATGTATTTTTCTAGAAAAGTCAAAAGAATTTCAAAATGTCTAAAGTGTGAGCTGCATCAGCTGATTGTGTGAAAATAAGCTTCAATCAAACAGGCTTTGATTTCTCGGAGAAGGAAGCACTTTCAATGCACTCATTTGCAATCAAAAAGCCTGAACAGATTTGACTTTTTCTTTTGCAGCAACAGATTCAGGGATTTGCAGATCCTGAGGATGTGTTGATTTAATGACAATTCCCATGAATTACAATGAGTGGTGTTCTCACACCTATGAGCATTTCCATTTCCCCACGGCGCAGCACCAACTCATTCAAAGTTGCCCAGGAGCAGGAAGATATTATTCCTTGTGCAGTCACCAACAAGAAGAGCCACAAACCTCCTGGTGTGGACCACATCTTGGGTTCAAGGTGATGGAACCCAGTCAGGATGAGCAGCAGCAGGATCTTAGGCCAAAAGCAGAGTCTCAGTCTCATCTCTTGCTGTAAGAACCACAGGTGCTGAGCCCGGACCTCACACGGGCACGTCACCGACCTGGCAGTGCTCTTAGGGCAGAACATGATCCTGTTCCTGCCAGGATGTCTCAGTGCAGAGTCAGTGAAAGGAGATGGTCAAGGGAAATCTGTCCCCAAGGTGGTGTGATTCTGTAGGATCACAGAGCAAGGACAGTCAAGCACACAGTTTTAGGTTGTTTAGAGGATGGGGTGGACTGCTGCCTGACAGCCCTGAGCTGGTCTGTGCAGCCCAGCACCCTGGTGCAGGGCCGCCCCAGCAGTTCTCAGCTTTTTTTGAAAGGGTAAACCTCAAAGCTGGTGTTACCTTCTTCCAGGAGGCTGCATGGCCGCTGCATGGTGCCATTCCCAGCAGCCAACATCCGTCCATAATCCCAACAAGGCACCAGAGACTCACACAAACGAAGACAGAGCCAGTACTGAGATGTGAGGTGTTATTGTCACTGCTCACTGCTAATGCTTTCTGCCTTATGGCATTCATTGATCCCTACTCCCGGTGCCTTTGTCACATCCTTCGCTCAGGTACGAGTCACTGTCACCAAAGGCAGGCAAACATTCGCTGGTGCTGCTACCTAAGCATGAGCTGCTGATTATAGACAAGGAGCGGGCAGAAGGAGCCAGGTACATTGTGAATATGTCCTGATGAATGAGCGAGCAGAGGGCTGGGGGTCTCCAGTTATGTTCTGTGTGTCAGCAGACTCGCTGCCCTGCTGGCTCCTTGTTCAGGAACCAGTGTAGCGGTGCTGCTGGGTGGATGGGTGAGCTCCCAATGGGAACTGGCCTTGCGCTGATCACCCTGCAGGTACAGAGGCCTGGAAGCAGCACACCATGTGCCATTGTACACCCAACGTGGCCTTTAAACACCCAGTTAAACCCACTGTCCTCAAGATTCCTTGTGAAAACAAGACAAAAAACTCATTTGGTGGTGAGGTGGGTTTTATTCTCAGAAAGAGCTCTCACTCTTGGGTTTGTGACTTTGTACTGGCTGTCCAGATGGAGCAGTGACTTTTCAATCACTGCTGCTGGCCATGCCACCACTCTGCCTGTGCTGGATTGGGTGAGGACGAATGCTTCATTCCATTTGGATCACACAGGCCCCCTTGGACTCAGTAGGTGGTTATATTTCCAAGAATGTTGTGGGTGAAGATGTGTTAGGAACACATTCTTTCTTGGAATGGGATGCATGAAGAAAGAGGCAGAAGCTCCAGATGTGCAGAGGATAAAGAAGGGAAGAGGCAAAATGCCTTGAAGAGAATTGTAGACCTCAAACCCAGCCTGGTAAATGAGGATACCTCCCTTCAGCAGGTAGGAAACTCTGAAAAAGAGACACATTTCTGAAAAGAGAAGGGAGTGCTGTTATCCCGGTGGGTGTATGATGGTGTTTTAGGTTCTCTTTCAAACAAAACAGCAATTCAAGTCTTTTGAGTATCAATAATACCATAAACCTGCCAGCCTCAGTAAATTCAGAGAGGGCTGATGTGGCTGCCCTCATGTTTCTGACAGCTGTTGGAACTAGGGCCATGCCTTAAGTCATCTGATTTCAGCCAGAGCAGGGCACAGGAAAGCACTGGGGAGAAAGTGATTTTCCTCATCCTACCCAGCAAATCAAAAGTGAATAAGAAATTTCACAGTGTCAGCCCATCTTTAATATCTGAGTAGTGCTAAATGTGTCTGAGTTTACACTGAGTCTGCTGAGTTTAATATCAGCCATCAAACATAATGGAGCAGGCTGCCTGAATTCCCTTCCCAGGATAATAAGATATAGTGAAGCAGGGAGGATTCTTTTCATGTTTATAAGCCAAGTGCCTTTCATTGTGTTGGCACCATGAGGAATTTGAACTGAATTCAGAATAAAGCCCCTGATCTGGCAGCAAGCTGGCTGCAGGCTGTTTGAATGACTCTTTTGTTTTAAGGTTTGCCAGTGTGAGGGTGAAGGTCGAGTTATTCAGCAAACGGTTGTCAATGAAATATCAGCTCCTTCATTAAGGGAAATTAGGAAAAAGGCACCATGGATAAACAGCGTGTCTGAGATGTTATTCTCATTAAATCAGCTTTGTTTTACCCAGAGGCTGCATCACCAGCAGTGTACCTGTTTGGCAGCAGAGCCAAAGGGTGTAGAGGTGAAAAAACAATTTATGACAGGTGACCAGGACAAATGATCAAGAAGTGATGAGGCAAGAGGGCAAACCAGCAGGTTACATCAGCACAGGCAAGCCCACGTGCAGCACTCATCTCCCAGAGAAATGCTGAACTGCTATTGCATGACAGCAATTAGTGCACACGGCTGAAGAGGCGGGGGGGTCAGAAAAGGGATGTCGGCAATTGAGAAAGTCAGAGGTGCTGGCTGGACAATCAGACAGAAGTGACTGCTCTCATCAGCTGGGCGAGAAGGCAAGAACATGGGTTGGTAATGAAGGAATTGAACTAAAGTCAGGAGCTCTGGAGGATGAGATTGGATTCTGATGTGCCCTGAGGGTTTGATAGGCAAGAAAGGCAGAGTTGGTTCTTGAGTTGCTGTGTCTGGCTGTACAGCACAGCTCACGGTGAGCATGCTGTACCTCAGGCAGACCCACACCAAGGGTCCTTACCTGCTGTCCTGTGGGGAGCTTTGTGTGGTGTTCAGTATCCACTGAGCTCATTCCCTCAGTGAGAAATGTTGTTCACCGCTTGAAAATTCACATCAAGACTCTGTATATTGTTTGTATCAGGCTGCTGGGAGTTAGCCACTGCCACAGTATGGCTCGGTGGCACCTGAGGGCACCAAACACCCTAAACATCATTTTGTAGCCTGTGGGTTTAGCACAGTGACCACGCAGGTCAGCAGCTCTCAAAATGGGCAGCAAAGGGAGTTTTTTCATCAGTCTGGTTGGGAGAGGGGGGGAAAGTGCAAGCTGCCAGACCACTGAGGGAATGTGGTTTTGCAGGGACCAGAGAAGATGGCTGGGCAGAGATGGGACTGGAAAGGAAGCCCCAAATGATGGTAGGGTGGGCAGTGTCTGGGAACAAGCAGACATTTCCATTCTGAACTACAGAAATTAATTTGTAGTCCTCCCCCTGCCCCCATCACTGCCCATCTCAAAACCTCACGTGTCATTTCTATTGCTGCCAAGATGACCCCGCATTAATGATCTCCTGAGATCCCGCAGAAATCACAGGGTATTGAGCAGCACGAGGAGATGAACAGTTTACAGTGTCACTAAAGCACCTGTTAAGTGACATACAGACTGCTTAACTGACAGCTCAAAAACTACATATCAGTGGGGAATTGTCATCCAAATGTGGGGTTTTTTCCTGGTGGGGTTTGCAGGTGTTGGTGTGAGGCAAGCATCATGCTATGTTTCCATCAGAGGTCTGAAATTGAGTATAATTGCTCTGCTGACAAAACGTGATGGTGCAGCAATTTGTAATGGGTTGTGGTAGGAAGTAAGATGTGCCTGCCAGAGGCCAGTTCCTGGGCTATAATCTGTGCATGCAGAACTATGTCACCCTGGGAAGTCTGGAAGGGTTCTTGGGCCTCTACTGAGACAGCAAATGAACAAGAATTTTTCATGTAATAAGGTGATAAAACCTGTTATAACAGGCACTGACTGACAGTCCTTCGTGTGTTGTTCTTACTTAGAAAACTTTGAAGAAAATGGAGAAGGGCAGAAAAGACCCACAAAGATCTTTGAGCACACATACTGAGACACATAGATCAGTTCAACAAATATGGGAGGTTAAAGGTGACTTGTTGACTCCTTATGTTAGGGGAAATACCAAGTACCCAAAGCTCTCATACCTGGAGATAAAGCATGTAACAAAACCTACAGCTGACATGTTCAGGTTGGCATGTTTAACTGCAGGGACCTGACAAGAGGTTGATTCTAAGCCTTTGGTGGTCTGAAAATCAAAACTTGACAAGCAGGATCTGGCCCTCCACTGGTATGAGCATGAATAGTGGCAGCTACAAAGTTCCAGTCACTTGACTCGGTGCAGATCTTGGGAGGTAAAATAAAAGGATCTGTGCAGGGTAACCTGTATATCACAGCAGTAGCCTGTAGCATCCTTTCTGGCTTCGCAGGCAGCTCTGCAGGTATGTTTTTTATGCAGCAACACAAGCAAGAAGTAGTTATTTTCATCAGCAGGGTCTTTTCTGTGTTTGAAAGTGCTTGGGTGAATGTTGGTTGATTGAAGAGGTGTACTCCTAAGGAATATCCCACTGAGAGTGTCAACCAAGCGACTGCCCACCTTTTCCAAGCAAAAAGATGCAGCCTGACTATCTTTCTGAATTCTGCTACAGTGTCCTTCAGGTAATCAGGGAAAAATATGTTCAGAGCTGTTGCCAAATTTGATTGCAAAAGTAGAAATCAAAGTCTTCTCTGGTTTCAGCGTATTTCCTTCTGAAAAATGGATTGCATTTCAATGACAGTGCGCCAAAATACGAAGCGCTGGAGTTATTCAGTTAGAAACAACTTGCTGCTGCTCCTGTCTCCTTAGCCTTCCCCCGCTCAGTTCATGTCACTCAGAGAAGGACTTCCACTGAAAGGAGGAGATGCTTGCTAGGCTTTCGAGGTTGCTGTTTAATTGGCTCCATTCCCCAGAGACCAAGACTCAGAAGAAGTTTTTGAAGTTGAAATGACAGTGGTGCAAGAAAGTGTTTCCTCCTTCTCCTTCAGTTCAGCATCCCTGCATGCAGGTGCCCTCCCCTGAGAGTCCCACATGCTGAGGAGCATTCAAGCCTCAGCTCATGTCAGGAAGGGAGGGCATGCAGAGGTGACAGCACGCGACAACGTGGCTCCGCAGAGATGCAGATACCCTGGAGAGGAGCAATTCCCAGCTGGGGCAGGAAGATGTGTCTGAGCTCGTGCAGAACCAAGGAGAGAGGCAGGCGGGTCTCAGCTGGGTGAATGCAGAGAGGCTTCTCAGTAGCTGCCCCCTAACGAGCTGTCAGAGTTCCTTGCTAACTACGCTGTCTCTAGGATCTCCACACTGGGCACAGCTCAGACTTTGAAAAACATTTCAGAGCCACAAACCTGATTCAGATATACTGTTCCTATTACTTTCTTATTACTTCTTTTAATTATCTGCTTAAACTAATTTATATTGACTGATTGGACTGAGCCTATTCAGATTAAGACCGTGTTTCTTCTGATGTCTTAGTTTCAGTAATTCAGACCAGCTACTATCTACAACCGTCCCTGGCTCCTTACAGGAGCAATGGAAGAAGGATGGAGCATCCTCTGTGAAGGCCAGAATAGTGACTTAAATAGCTTGCCAGAATACACCCACTGCTCATGGGCAAGCTGAAAAGCTCCGAGTCCGTCCACAATTCATGGCTATTCCTTGAGACAAGGTCTTGAGCAAATTCTGGGAGTGGAAGTTGTCCCTAACCCTCAGCACAGGTTGAGCATCCTCTGAATTGAGAGAGGAAGACTGCCAGATCAAAGAGGGATATGTTGATGCCTTAAGATTTAGCTTTTATATTTTTCAGACCCTGTACTGCTTTAGTGTAACTCTAAAACTCCATATAGCCCTTGTTAGCTCCTGTTCTCACATTCTGGTCAGACACAACAAATCCTCTCCAGGCCTGGACTCAAGGACACCTTGTTGTTCCAGGCCCCAAAGTCTGTAAATGAAGCCTCTAACAGGGGGGACAGACTTGGGGTGAATTACATCATCTGAAACTGTAATTGGAGAATTAATCCTGATCTGTAAATTGATCAAAACTTATAAAAATGTAGAAAACTCGTGCCCCGGGGTCCATCTTGGGTGTGGCCTCTCCCGGAGAGGCTCTGACTGCCCAAGGTGTCCCTATTGAAGGCCCTGCAATAAATCCCCATTTTATTCACTTAACCTTGTCTGGTCTCTGTTCTAGGGAGCCTCCCTCTCTCAGGCATCAATGTGGGCAGTGAACAGTGCCTGGAAATGATACCTTAAGCATTGCTGACGTTTCCTGTCCGTACTCTATGTGTACATCAGGCTACTGTAGGCAGCCCAGACCAGGATACTTGTCTGTTACCTGCCCTTTCTTGAACCATGGGCATTCCAGTCCCTTCTCAGCTCCAGTGTTGTCCAGGGAAGGGCAACAGGCATTCTTTGTTGACTGCCCAAGCACAGAGGCTCTTTCTAGTGTAAATCCCACAAACACCTCTCCCCACACTGATACCTGGATCTGAGGCAGCACATTCATAACTTCCTCTGAGAAAAGCAAAATGACTCAAGAAAGCAAGTGCCCAACCCACCAAATTATCTATTGTCCCCTCCTGTTTCAGACTGCAGAACTGGGAAGTGCGAATTCTTGCTGCTTGTTCTTTTGCTTTGTTTTCATGAGAAGTGTAAGCCGCTGTTGGAAAGAAACGTAGTCATAGCTTCAATAGGATGGGATGGGATGGGATGGGATGGGATGGGATGGGATGGGATGGGATAGGATGGGATAGGATAGGATGGGAAGTCTGAGAGCACTGCAGCACTGGCACTGCTCAGCTGCCACACTGGGCCCAGACCCTGCGAAGGATTTGTTGAGGTACTGAGATTACCCAGAATTAACAAAACTGTATCTATTTTAGGACACTTAGCACTCTCTCGGAGTCTTTCTTGGGAAGGCAGTGCATGCCCTGCTTCTCGTGTTCTTGTTACAGTAGATCAATGCATTGCTGAGCACAGCCAGGCAGCAGCTCTGCTTTCCCGAGCTGCGCTGCTGGGCTCTCTGCAACCCCTTCGTGTAGCTGACTAACAGGCAACGGGAAAGGGCAGCTGGAAAACAGCCCCATAAAGCCTGGTAAATCATCTAACAAAGCTTTAACGAGCCCACAGGATCTCCTGCGTGCATTTGGCCAGTTGGGCAGAGGATGTGCTCTGTGTGTGGTCTCCAGGAAACAGCAACCCACTGGCAGCTTCTCACACCACTCCATAGAGAAATAAGCCATCTTTAACAGTGACACCTTACACAGGATTTACTGCCTGATTCCAGATCTTGGTATTCACACTCCTTCTTCAGCTGCTGCTCAGTCCTGGAAACCTCACTTTCCAAGTGTAACCCATCTGCCAGAATTCAACTGGCAACAACAAGGGCTGCACTCAAGCCTAACAGAATGAGTGACAAACAAGGAAAAGATTTACTACTTGGAGAGGTTATGTTCTCCACTTGCAAAGAAAAAACTGCTTAATGTCTGTTTTGTTCAAGAGGACAACGAAGCTCTGCAAAGACAGGTGAGTAGTAACCATTGCAACTATTTTCTAAGGTAGAGCTAGAGTTTAAACAATTTTTACTGTATCTTCTTTTGATGAGACAGCTGTTAGGACAGAGGTTGGCTTTCCTCTGCTTTCTTGCACTAATCTAGATGAAGAAAATAAGATTCACTCTACTGAGTTACAAGACCTGTACCGACCTGTGTAACTTCACTCTGTCCGCTGCTCCTTGCTTTACCAGCACCTCTCTGTTTGGCCAGTCCACTCCGGGCAAAGTAGATCCCAAGGCTGTTTGCTGGTCGTTCTCAAGCTTGAGCAGATGCCAACAGGCGCTTTCTCAATGTTTTCTCCCTGGGGAGTTCTGGAGAAGGGAGGATTTCGAGGGAACAGTGATGCCAGACTGAAGCTGAAGGGATGTCACCAAACCATGCTGGTGTGAAGTGTCTGATCTGTGAGTGGCAGCCAAGTGCGGAGATTGGGACGTGGCCAGCACAAACCTCCCTCACCAAACCAGAGGAGATTTGTGCTCCCGCTGAAGATAAAAGCAGTCACATAATTAAAGACAAAGTGCTTGGACAGGATGGCACCACACTCTTAGGTGGATGCATTATCTCTATCGGATTTATTTGATCCGTTTGCCACATCAATTTTCCAAGGAACTGTTTAGCAAATTCCCAGTGTCCTTCAACCCCTTTCCCTCCATAGCAGCAGTCAGGTGTGTGAACTGTTACCAGCACTGCTGCACTCCATCTATTCCTGAAAACAGAAAATAAATTGTGAGGCTACAAGAATTATCAGAAGCCAAAAGCATTTTGTTTAGTTTCAGGGGACAAATGGCTTGTCCCTTTATCCGTGTCACCATAACACCAGCCTTCAGCAATGGAACAGCCTTTGCTGTTCAGCTTGTCTAGGTGAATTCTATTGTTCCTGCCCTCCTGACTCTTCCTCACTGTAACCCTCCTGCTGCTTTAGCCAAGGTACTCAGCTGGGCCCCTTGCTGTCATGAGTCTGTTACCCGCATTGCTCTGCATCTGTCTTTCTCAGGCTGATCGCCCAAAGTGCTCCCAGAGATTAAGGGTGTCTCTTTCAGGGGTTTGGAGAGACCTTTGCAAGAGCAGCGTTTGTTCTTTCTGAGCTGTGAGGAACTCACTCGCTGATAGTACAAAACCAGAGTACCAATTTTCTCCAGCAGCACTGCTGGTTAAACAATGCCTGCTAGGGAAGAAGAAAGAAAGGGGAAAACAGATAATGAAAATAATGAATAGTTGCCATCCTGAATCACATCAGTTCTGTTACACTGGTAAAGGAGGAGGGATGGCTGAAAGGCTGTGGTGATAAGGATGTCCTAATAAGTAACAGATAGGTTTCCTATCTGCTTTCCAGAGAATGTATCTTTCATTCGCAGGAAGAGAATAAACTTTCTTCTGGTGCACTGTCAGCTATGCCAATGTCAGTCACTGCAAACCCACTGCCCTCACTGAAGCTTTACTTCTTTATAGAACTGAAGGTCTGGCTCCACCACATACTGACTCAACAGACAAACCCACACAAGAGCTTGACAAAGTTTGAGAGTTTGAGCCTCAAAACAAAACCAGAGGTCCACAACCAGTGCAAATGATTTTTCCCAAACAGCCTAAAGGCAACTGTATTCCTGCATCTCGTAGTCTCCCCGGGGGTCTGAAGCGTGTGCAGCACTGCGGGCCCTGGGACACAGAAGCACAGAGGTGTGACAAGCTGAGGGGACACAGGTGCGCGCAGCTTCAGATCTCGCAGCTGCGTTTATCCTGAGGCCTAAACAACCCCGTTAGTGATGCCAGCAGCTGAAAGCTCAGTCTTCTCTTGATATCCCACCCCTGAGTGAGGCCAGTGGCACATACAACCCAGCAGTGGAATAGCTGAGCTCTCCTAAGTTGCACAAATACAACTTCCTTCCACGTGCTGAGCCTCACTCATAGCAGACCCTAATTTCCCTGTGCTCAGTACCCAGCAGAATTACAGACCACAGCGAGGCTTGTGGCAGGGAGAAAGCGATGTCTGGAAGGGTCACCGGGCCATTACTGTGGCCAGGGATCTATATAAGAGAGCATAAAAGAACAAAGAAGAAAATAATAACAAAAATAGAACAGGAAAAATGAAGCCAAAATTGCACAGGAAACGGCAGCAAAGAAAAAGTGTTGGGAATAGAGTTGCTGAAAATGTCATTGCAAAGGTCAGGGCAGGCTTGGGTAGATGGTGATGACAGGAATACTGAGCACGTCAGGAAATGTAAATACGTTCTTTTTCCAGCGTTCACAGAGCGATAATGAGAGCAATGCTGGGGACAGCCATACACTTTCAGGGGGAATAAAAGAAATAATGAAGGGACTCTGGGTAAAACCTGAGTGCGTGATGAAGGACTTGCTCTTGTTGCAGATTGTTAAAGTTTCAGGGCAAGGATTCAGCTCCTGGGGATCTCAGCAATGAGCGGTGAGGAGCGGGGGCTGCGCTAGAGGGACGGACCTTGTTATGCTGGCTCTGTGGTCTTGTGGCAAGGTCAGGCAAATGACGCAGGTAGTAATGAATCAGGGTCCTTGAATTCAGCAGCTAGTGGCTCCAGCCAGATGGAAAACACCTGGAGAAGTGTAATTTGATTAAAAATAGCCTGCAAGGACTAACAAAAGAAAATCATGTTTAACAAATTCTATGGGAGGTTATTGTTCCTGAAGTGGATGACATTAAGAGCTGACTGGCAGATACCACGGGTGTAATTTACCTGGCCTTCAGTACAACCTTCCGTATAGAATAAATGAATACATTAAATTTGCATTTATATAGCTCCTTTCTGTCCACACAAAGCACGTTGCAAACATCACATCACGTGGGCCATACAAAAGATACATCCATGACAATTTGGGATGAAGAGATTATTGGGAAAGCGGGTCCTGGAGAGGCTGGGGGTTGGAGTCATGGATATCTCCCGTTAGAGGTGCATGATCCACACCTGGCTCCCCACAGTCTGTCCATAGAGAGCCACTTAACAACTGCAACAAAAGCCTGCAGTCCACTTGGAAATGCATAGGAGTAAATTCCTGCTGGCCAACTCACACAGCCCTTCGCTCTCTCCAAGGGAAATCCTCAAGCAAAGGATGTCCAGGCTGTCCTTTACCTTCTTTTGGCTTTTAGGGTGTTCACTGGTCTGATATAGCCTCACACCACCCAGGGCCTGCAGCAGCAGCTGGAGCTGCTGATGCCTGAGAGAGATGGAGGCTCCCTAGAACAGAGGCCAGACAGGATTAAGTGAATAAAATGGGGATTTATTGCAGGGCCTTCAATAGGGACACCTCGGGCAGTCAGAGCCTCTCTGGGAGAGGCCACACCCAAGATGGACCCCGGGGCACGAGTTTGCTGCACTTTTATAAGTTTTGATCAATTTACAGATCAGGGTTAATTGTCCAATTACAATTTCAGATGATGATGGAATTCACCCCAAGTCTGTCCCCCCTTTTAGAGCTTTAGTTTACAGACTTTGGGGCCTGGAACAGCAAGGTGTCCTTGAGTCCAGGCCTGGAGAGGATTTGTTGTGTCTGACTAGAATGTGAGAACAGGACTTAATAGACTATATGGAGTTTAGAGCTACACTAAAGCAGTAAAGGGTCTAAGAAATATAAAAGCTAAATCTTAAGGCATCACTGCATTAGCCAGCACATCCTGCTGCTGCTGCTGAGTATGGCCCATAACTAGCAAGTCCCTTAGCAAAACCCACATAAAAGCTTCTTTAAGTGTCCTCTGCTACAGCAACAAGGCAGCATACTGCACTTTGTGGAAGCACCTAAAAGCCTCATTTAGAATTGACCATCATATTTTCATAGATGATAAGCATTTTTCTTTAGTGAAGAACAGCACAATTGTTTCCAGATAGCTGAGATGTGGTTCGTATCAACCTTATCAAAATATTAGTATTTATTTTCTATTTTTACTACAGATGATTGTTGCACAGTTCTACACCTGAAAGTATTCCTGCAGTTGAACCCTGCTGGCAATCACTTCACGGTTAAGAAAGGCAGGAAGAAGGCTTAGAAAAAGTTAAAATCATGACTGATGTGGAAGAGTCAAAGATGACTTCTATGTCAACCAGGCTGCTCACGGTCTCTGCCCTCTCCTGCTCAGTGGAGCCTTCACTGCCCTGGGCAGTAACTTCACAGTGATTGTGTCAGCAGCGTGTTGGCACGAGGGCTGCACAGCACTTTGCAGTTTCTGGCTGTTGGTTTATCCTGTGGGCTTAGAACCATTCCATTGTCTCCAGGAGTGACAGAATCCCATGCCAGCAGAAGGCTGTGCCTCTCCACAGCTGTATGGTGCTGCAATATCTCTGTGGAAGGACAATCTATCAGCAGCTTTAATGGCTCTAACCAGCTGGTTGTAATTTCCTTGCAGATTTTTTTTTTCCTGTTTGAAAGTAGCATGAAGTGCTTTTCCAGTAAAAAGAACAGTAACTTAAAAATCTGCCTCAAAGTTGTCTCTTCTTCAAACAACCCCTGACTTATTCCAAAAACGTTCACTATGTGAAACAATTGCGAGAAATCACACTGGCAGCCAAACACAAGCTGTCTCCAGAGTCTGATTTTAACAGATTATTTTTATTAGAAAACACTGGGAAGTGTCCGTGAGTGACATCTTGGAGAACTGGTTTATGGCAGTCCTTTCAGCAGCTATCTCTCCGCACTTACTCCACATCAATCTTAGCTGAGTGCCTCCTTCAAGGCTTATCTCATCTTCTCCAATTTTAGAAACAACTTAATAAAGTGCATTTATCCCCTCTTCTCCACATGGAAGCTCAGCTAGTTCTGTGTTTATATAACTTTTATGTGCATCTCAACCTGGATCTCCTTTTCCTAAAAATCTGCTGATCGGCCTTTTGATGGAGGGCATTTCCTCCTCCTTTTTCACTCCTCGATGCTAACATCTCCGAGCTGTACTCATGCTGTTGCACTAAACTGTTCCATTTTCACCGTTCAGCTTTTAATGGAGGTTGGCAATGGTTGTAGCAGGGTATTTGTGATCCCACTGCCTTCATGTTTCAGGCATGAGGCACAGTCTGCGGTGCTGGTCTGCAGAAAGTGAATTTAGGACACTGTCAATGTGCACAGTGAATTTAGGACAAGCTCCTGAGATGGAGCTAGAGTCTGCCGAAAATCTCACGTGTCACATATATATTCATTAACATCAATGTTGTTTAATTGCACCCCGTGTGTGTTTTAATGAGACTTGGCTCTTAACATGTGCCAGGCCTAGGCCAGGCTCTGCTTCCACCTGAAACTCCACTGAAAAAACCCATACATTTATGATGGAGGAAAAATATGTTTTGGCACATTGCAAAAATCTACTGGTGTTTTCCTTCTGCTTTCCATTCAAAACGTTGCATTTGCAGCAGAAATACTGATATTGCTGGTTATAATGGGAAACAGGGATTTGTAACTCGGACTGACTCAGCTTCCAGGAGGTTTTTATACAGTCTCTGGGTATTTCTAAATAATTTTTTGTTATGGACTGGCCCTGAGGCCTCTTCTTTCCGGGCCTGATCTCAGGAGGACTGGTTGCAATTTTAGGTTCTTTGCTCAGTCCCTGTCCTTCAGTCTGTCTCTTGAGGATGAGGAGAAAGGGGACCCTGCATGGAGGGGAAAAATCCAAAGCTCTCGGCCATCCTGTGAGGAGCTAAGCTCCCCCTGTGTCTGTCTCACGGGGAAGACTGGCCAATTCCTCAGCCCTCAGAGCTCCCTGATTCTCACAGAGCTTCACAGAACTGTACCGTGTGACTGTAGTGGCAGAGCTGTGCCTTTCTTCTTTAATTGGACTGCTTTGCTAAGTTTATCTTTTTACTCCTTGATTTTGCTTCATGCTTCTCATCATGGTGACCAGTTCTCTGCTCTCATATCCAATATCCCACCGTCAGTATTTTATCTAAGATACCCCCAGCAGAGCCATGCACCCCTCGCTGCCCCCCAAGCTGTGCACTGGAGGGTTCATGTGCTGACACCCCGAATCAGACCTTGCCTCTCCTCCACCCCATCACTGCCTCCACCACTGCCAGCCTTGCTCTCCCCTGGTGCCACCGAAAACTGCAGGAAAAATAAAAACTCTTCGACAACATTTTTAATGTCAAGATAATCAAGGCATTGTTTTATTTCTGGCCAGGATGGTATGCTGGCCAGGATGTGCCACAGAAATCATTTCATCCACACACAGCCTGGGTGTACAGAGAAAATCCTTCCATGACACATGTTTTAACCGAATTTCCCCCCAAATTTTATACAGTCCCCATTGAGATCCATTGTTTCAAAGTTCATTGGGCCAGAGTTGGGCAACCCTCAGTATTCAGTTTCTAACTGGATCTGAATTTCCTTGCCTCTGATGTTAATTAGATTTTCATTTTTCAATTTTCTTATCAGTCCTTTCTTGGAATCGGTGGCTCCCACTCTGCCTGGGGGATTGTCTTGTGTTGATGGCCCTTGCTGGTTGTTATCTCTTGCGTATCTCCTGTGCTGCTCCTAGTCTGTTGAGACAGTAAATTCATCAGGTCTCCACCTAGTTTATTCAGTGATTGTGAAGACTGACTGAAGTTAAAAAAATTTAAAACTTAGTGTATTTTGCAACACTTGGATCCTGGGTGCACCTTTGCATATGTTTGTTGCTCTCCTTCTTTTTTCTGATGTTGCAGATGTATATTGAGGAGCCCACTCAAGTCCAAGGGGATTAAATGGTTTCAGGAATAGACCACGGCAGAGTTTCCAGGAGATCAAAACCAGAGGTGTTTCTCTCACATATGGTCTTGCCTGGTTTGTGTTCCGTTCGCTCTCAAAAGCCACTGCTGCACACCAGGTTTGTGTGGACTTGCTGGCATCTCTGTCATTCATGTTTTTGTGCATTGGAATAATGTCTGGAGTGACCTCCTATTAGGCCACGTGTTGATCACTTTTGAAAGAGAAATAAATTCCTTTTGACCCACGGAAACAGAGCAGAGCGTGGTCAGCCTGGTGGCATTAGCAAGATGATTGAACAACCAGTTGTCCTTTCACCACAGTGACAGGAATAGGGGATGAGCTGAAGAGGTAAATTAGTTCTTTTCATGTTGGAATAGGGAGCATGTCATAAAAAAGAAGATATTCAGAAATAAATAACTGAGATGGCATTTCAAACAAAGCAGAGATATACACACTCCCCTATTCCCATACAAAACCCTGTAAGAATTATTTGGCAGAGTGGGAGCTGATCTCTGCTTTGTTCTCACCACAAAGACGCAAATGGGGTGAGAAGTGGCAGGAATTTAATCTCCTGACAAACACAGGAGTAATATTGAGCTGCTTTATGCACACAATCCAGCTTTATCCATTTTCCTGCATGACAGCACTCAGCACTACCTGCTCCGGCTCTCCCTCATTTGGAATGACACTTTGGCTGGGAAGTGTTTGCAGAGGATGACCATGGTGATCTCCTGACTTGTCAAGAAAGATTGTAAACGCCCACCCAGCCAAGTCAAGGCTGCTGGCAGTATCAGAGTCTGTCTTTGGTCTTTCCAGGGAGTCAGTAGTGTGTGCTCACAGAAATTTGATCACACCTGGAGGAGCAGAAAAGTGCTTTTTTAACCAATTAATTAGCAATGGTGAAGTGTTGTCTGGATTGGGCAGGTGGCTGGGTAACCTGTGCAACAGCAAAGCCTGGAGACAGCTCCCCGCAGCCCTTGCATGCCCATGGGACACTCTGGCTCATGAGGTTGTCATGTTCCACTGCAGCTACACAGGAATCTGCTGGGTACCCGGGCTGCAGCATCACCTGTGGGGCCACAATGTCCCAAGCAGGCTTGGGAATCAAATGTCCCTCACCTTTCTTACTCACGGGGGCAGAGCCCAGCCCCAGCCTTGACATTCATCATTCTGCTTTGATGCATCACATGCACCGACTGAGGCAAGACTACTAAGGGGGTGCTGACCAGTGTTTTTCCTCCTAGAAGTCTAAAGCCAGAGACCAAAACCCAAATTCAGGTGTTTGGGGCAAAATGATTTTATTTCTTAAGATATTCCACATGGCTGAACATTACAAATTCAGCATGTCCCTGGTAGTGCAAGCCCTGAGCAAACACACTGCAGCTCCCCACAGTTAATGGATTGAAATAATACCATGCCAATTTGATTAGAAGTCTCAAAATGTACAAGAGCCTAAATTGATGTCTGAAAATACCCTGGTCTTATCACCTAATTCCTTAAAAGTGCAGGACCTGAGTATCTTCATTCTATTTCTCATCCTACAGGTCTGTTAGCGTATTGTAGCAGAACCCATTGCCCATGGATTGCAGTCAAACAACTCAAATAATGCCCTGTTTTGGAAGCTGTCAGTGGTGGGCTGAAAGGGGACATCGTGTGCTGATTTTGATGTTAATTATGCTAAAACTTGACTGGCTTGCCAACCCCAAATCAACATCCCAAGAGTGAGGCAGCCAGAGACGTGTGACTGGCAGTCAATCACTTTATTCTATAAAAGTTCCGTATACTCTCATATGGTTTTGTTCTTCTAACATATTCCTCCTTGGAGTGTGTGGAGATTCCTCTCTTGGCTAGGGAATGCCCCCCAAGGATAACTCTCAAAGCTGGGTGAGAGAAATGAAGCCCATGGTTGTTGGTCTGGGTGAGTAACATTGATCTCTATTTTAAAAATGGTTTCTTTTTGCCTGCCTTAATAGAATTGCTTTAACATAATGGCTTTGGTACAGTGCATTATCCTATCCTATCCTATCCTATCCTAGTCTATCCTATCCTATCCTATCCTATCCTATCCTATCCTATCCTATCCTATCCTATCCTATCCTATCCACTACTAGGACTTTAGCTTTTATGCTGTGCAGTAAATAAATCTAAGATCTTTTTGTCTAATCATGAGTCGCAATAAATAGTTCACTTCATATAAATATATCTGATTTGCCATCCTTAATCCTTCTGGACACTGAAGCAGGACAACTCCCACACTCACTCACTAAAGCAGCACATCACACATTTTCAGCCTACACCTTGTTCTCACCCAGCCAAAAAAAGTGACAAAAGAGAAAGCTCACAAGTTTGTTCAGCATCACCTGTGTTTTCCAAATGAAGCGGGAAGCCATTTCTTAGCAAGGTCCTGGGGAGCTGTGCACATGTAAAATGGCACGCTGAAGTCCAGCAGCTTGTGACATTGCACGGGCAGGGATAAGCTGTGCTAGGGACTTTTTAGCTTAAGAGTTTGGCTGTTTAGTAAATGTTCAGGAAGTCTTACTGCATGATATGAAAAGGGGAAATTGAGTTCAGGTTCAGCGTTTGTATTACAGTTTTCTCCTTGCTTTATGTACCCATTCCAGTTACCATCCGTCTGAACTTCAAACTGAGCAGATGAAGCTGCGTTCCTATTTCATGAGACTACAGCTACACATATTACACTGATGAGAAGTCTTTATATGTCCTTGAAGAAATCCAGAAACACATGTCTGTAAGGACGTAGAAGACTTAAAACAGAGAAGATAAATGGTGGCTGACAACAGGCTGTAAGATGAGGCCTCTCCTTGAGGAAAGACCAAATAAATTAAAGGTGACACACTCAAGTTTTCTTTTCAAAAGGATATAAATTCAGAGGTCTGTCTCACCGGAAGTGTGTGGACCAGGGAATGCAAAAGGAGCCTTCCTGTTTACCAGGGCAGAGGTGACCCAGCTCCATCTTCTTGCATTGGAACTTCTTGCAAAAAAACCCCAGGCTCACGCCCTTGTGAATTTACCTTGTGTCCTCACCTTACCTTCGTGTGACAAAACAGCCCTGGGGGACTTGTCTGTTTGTCCAGAGTGGTTTGTGCTGTAGCAGCATCTCCTGGGGACTCGGTGCTGCCCAGTGCTCTGGAAGCCTCACATGCAATGGGGACAGCACAGCCAGCCTGGGCAGTGGGGGCGGTGCTGGGGGGCCAGGGCATTCTGACATCCATGGGACTAAAGGCAGTGGAATTTTAAGATGAGACGACAAGGTAAAACTTTGTGCCCTCAGCCTCTGGAGGTCAGGCAGACTTTTGGTAAAATCTGGCTGAAGAGCCTAGGATGAAGCTTGACTCCCTGCACACCACAGCAGAGAGAAGGGAGGGAGGTCAGGAGCAGGGCTGAGCCTGGCAGCGGGTGTCAGGGTCTGCACCAAGATGTGTAAATACTTCTGAAGCAATCCTGCAGTGAAAAAAGAGAAAAATTCAGACGCTGCACATGTTTCATGGACTATAGAATAACAGAGGTCAGAAATCTTGGAATCATCTGGTCCCACTTCAATCTATAGCAGGGATAACCGAAGTCAGTCAAAGAGCTGATCACTCAGGGCCTTGTCCAGACAGCTACTGAAAAATCTGTGCTCCAGCACTTGACCTCTCTCATGGTGAATTTTTTTCTTCCTCTCTCCAAAGTATGCCTCGCTGCAGCCTGTGCCTTGATTTGTATTTCTGCAACACCTCTTGTTCCTCTGCTCCTCTACCACCGAGCTGCTCCTCTACCACTGCGCTGCTCCTCACAGTCTGTCCCAGCCCCAGCACTGTCCCAAGGAGAGGATTTTGCATTAGTTTTTGCTGAACTTCAGGAGGTTTCTGCCAGGATGTGGTCTCATGGGTCCCCAGGCAGCCTTTTTTAGAGCAGAGCTCAGCTAGTACAGCTAATGAAGGCTTCCCACAATCAGCAGCAAAACCCATTAGGACCTGTCTTTGAATTTAGAGAAAAGTACCAACAGCAAGGCAGTCCTCTAGAGGATGCCAAGATAAAGAAAAAGGACATGAAAGAACATATAAACGGTCCTGCTCCCCTCAGTCTTTTCTTGGATGATTGGACCAGAGAGCTCTGGTGAGCTGGGTGCCAATTTCTGACACACAGACACTCGCTACCCTTTAGCAGGGCCTGAGCAGAGACCCCAAACCCGTGTGCTGTGAGAAGCATGGTCTTGCCGGGGAACAGGAGGAAAGAGTCAACTCTTGGAGAGCAGCCACTTGAGGGAGCCAAGGTGACATGCACTAAGAGCTGGCAGATTACATAAGCATTTTTGGAGTGTTTCAGCTGGAATCACCTCTCCTTCTGTGATATTAAATCTGTTGGGTCAGAAAACTCTGAGAACTCCTGTCCCAGATTTAAATGGTTTTTAATTTGGCTTCCAAATGAAGTCTTGCACAGCTGTGCTCAGTCTGCCCCCTTTGATAACATCTAACGGTGTGTGTGTCTCAGTTTCCAACAGATTTGGTAGCTGTTCAGAAAGCTTAACATTAACTTTCTACAGCTTGCATGAAAACAGAGAGAAAATAGGAATGAAAATAGGCAAAGTGAGGTAATTTGATCAGTAAATCAGTTAATATATTTGGGAAAAAAAATGCACAACTACTTGGCCCACAAAACTTCCTTCAGGTCCAAACCTACTGGCTCTATTTTAAACATTAGGTACTCCCCAGAGGAGAAAGCTGCAAGAGAACGATAGGAAAGCAGTTATGTGCCATAGGAATTCGGGATGCAGTGGCCAAGGGGATGCTCATTTAGATATTACACAGTGACTTTTCCAGTGTGGCTCACTTTTCCTCTCACCCCCTTCACACAACTTCCTTTTCCCCAGACCCAGGGACTATTTTCTCCCATCTCATGAACTCCAACTGCTGTCTTAATCTTAAACCAACATTTTCAGGAACATTATGACTCCAGGGAGAAAGCTCAAAGACTTAACTTGTCCTAGTTTTTTAGCCCATGGGATTTACCGTACAGTGAAGATTTCTCCATGGAGCCAGGAGACTTTCCCATTTTTGGGTCACACAAGAATTCTCACCTTTCCTAATGGGACTCTGTACTGCCCAATTCAACAGTTTCAGTCTGAGAGTATCTGGATTCTGAGCTCCTCAGTGACCTCCTGTGAGGGTGGTGGTGTGGATGTTCTTGCACTGCACGGACACAAACACATGTAGCCGACTAGGCCGAGGAGCTAAAAAGGAGAGCCAAATGAGAGAGCCAAAGGAGCGAGCAAAAGGAGAGGCTAAAGAGAGAGGGCAAAAGCAGAGGGCAGAACCCTCTGACTTTTATTTATATGTTCTTAGAAATCACCGTGGATTGGAGGTAGAAATTACCACCTCTCAATCACACTGGTTAAAGCATAAATCCATCACAAGTCCCCACCTAGGAGAATAGAATGAAAACAACAAGGACAGTTAGCAAAAACATGAATAGTTAGCAAAAACATGAATAGCTAGCAAAAACATGGCCATGTTTACAGCAGCATGCGTGAGAAAGTACTACAGCAAAGAGAAACATTGAAAAACTGCAAAACTCAGGACAACATGGTGGGATCTTGTATCCACGGCAATCTTGTTCCTGAAGGACTGTGGTGTCTCCAGGTCATGACATGAGCAAGGCAGAGGGAAAACCAGGAGGCAAGGGGAGGCAGAGCAACCTGAGAGAGTCACATGCAATGCTTACCTGGCAGCTAAATGGAGCACCACACCCCACCCTCACTGATTTTAGTAAGCTGTACTCTTCCGTGCATGTGTCATGGACAAGGCAGGTTCTTGCAGAGGCTCTTAAAGGAAAATGGTAAATAAAATATTGTTAGAGTTTTGTAAACCGTTCTTCAAGTTGCCTTTAAAATGCTGTTCAAATTTCAAAAATTATTGCTAAAAGTCTATAGAAGTGACAACACAACCCTTTGCTTTTACCTGTAATCCATCTCTGTGTACACTGGGAAATAGCATCAGGATTTTGGCCAGTAGTGTTACATCATGAGCTCTCATTTGTGTTTCCTTTTCCCCCAGGCGGATTTATTTCTTGTCCACATCAAAATTCAGGGACTGCTCCATCCATGAAGGCCATGGCGTGCAATGGAGGTCTTATCAAAATGCGTCTTGCACCCTGGCATGCAAAACTTGGCGTCACTAGAGACATTTAGCAAGCGGACAGAAACACAGGATTGCCATATTAACAGATACTGTATTCAATAAATAAATCAAAAATAATAATGAATGACAGCAATGACATCATTGCTATCCACTGAAATACAGCAGTGCTGCTTGACTGTGAGGGTAACCTCAGAAAGGTTATCCTGGGGACAGGAATAGGATCAGCACGTGACAGAAGGATGATAACAAACATCACGCTGCCTGCCCAAACCAAGCCTTTCTTCTGGAAAGGCAGAAGGTGTCAATTCAAGAGCTCTAAAGCTATGTGCTTTTAAAAAGACCTCATTTTGCAGTGAATGTGTGCATCTCTCTCCCTCTTTTCATATCCCTACACATGTAAACACTCATTATTTCTTTCCTCACTATCAAGAAAGATGAAAAGGCCTATAGGTAAAATGCCTGTACGTGAAGCTCCATGACATAAAGGTCTGTCTCCTCACAGCACTCCCAAGTATACTGCATAAGCTGTTACAAAAGGATAAAAGCATCAGTACCATTCACCTTCTGTTGTCTTGTCCTTGTCTTCAGGGAAAAAAAAACAACCATGCCTTTATTTAGAAAACAGAATTAACACTGAAGCAATTTTCACATCACTGGTCCTTCAGCCTCCTCAAATATTGTTTGTGGTATCTGCTTTCATGCAAGAGACTGGGGCCACATAAAAGCAATCACAAGGATGAAAATGTTCTCAGCAGGAGGAAATGGGATTATCAAAAAGCAGAGGAATAAGGCTTATGAATGTTTTGTACTCTTGGGCATCCATATGTCATTTGAGTTACGTAGAGTGTTAATAGATAGATCTAAAACTAAAGAGTGCATTATTTATTAACTTATTAAGCTTTCATAATCAGGAGCTGAATGCTTTGGCTAATAAAGACATCACACCACATCCATAGGAAGACACGTGGACATAAATTGGCTGAAATGGAAATTTATGGGTCTTTGGGAGGCCATTCAGGAACGCAGACACTGAGTTACCTTTTCCTAGTGAAAATACATCGAGTAAGTTTGATGGCATCTCTGTGACATCCTATACCTGCCCTTGCCCCGCTACCCCTAGGCAGGTATGAGTAATTCCAGATTTTTTTCAGAACAAGACCTGCCCAAGAGAAAATACGATTCAAGGGAAATATGATACCAGAGAGCAAATTAAACAGAGAAAACAAACCCCTGAAGGCTGTTTGTTGGGATCTCATGACATTCCAGTCCTTTGGCTGAGCAAAACAAACTTCTGGATACACCAGAACAGAGAGTTCATTTATGAGCTGGAGAGCCTGGAGTAGCTTTCTCAGGCCTTCTTCTCACGAGGGCTGAATCCGTTTGCATTCTTGGCTGGCCATGCTGCAGGAGAGAGGTCAGCAGGAGAGGCTGGAGCTATGGCTATTGAGTCTGTGATGTCTTCCTACGGTGCAAGGATCCATTTGAACAGGTTCCTGGAGAGGTCTGGTCTCTCTCCGCACTGATCTGTATGGCAGGGCCAAGGTAGGGGTCTTGGACATTGCGATGACATTTGTGGGAATCAGACTTTAATGAGGAATGTTCACTGTTCTCTGTGAATCACCTCAATGATAGCTGCTCATGGCAACCATAGCACAGAGGTGATAGAAAAAACATCAAAGTCAGGGCCTTCAGAGCCTGTGGTGCTTTCCATGGGCTGATGGGCTGTAAAAGGCATGGAAATGACTCTCCTTTTGTCCAGTTAAAAGTCAGAGGAACCAGAGTAGTGTCACTGTATTTTGTGCTTATAAAGACTTAATTCTCACTCTTCCAACATCATCCAGGCAGGCATCTCCCTTTCCCCACACTGATCATCCCTGTCCCTCACGATAAGATCACCTCTGGACAGTCTGGCTGTCCACCAGCCTTGCCAGACATCAAGGGAATGAAGAGCAGAAAGAGAGAGAGCACTAAAACCTGCATCAGAATCACGGAGAAATCTTTCTCCAGGGGAAAAGCCCCGAGGAAGAAGGAAACCTCCAGGCCATACAAAAGCTTGTTTGGTGATGAAAAAGGAAGGGAAAAACTTTTCTCCTCTTCAGCTCTTGATTCCAAGACACGCATTTGTAGCACGGGTCAGGTTGAGTAGGCCGAGGAGTCAAAAGGAGAGCCAAATGAAAGACCACACAGAGACAGCAAAGGAGAGGGCAAAAAGAGAGAGAGAGGGCAGAACCTTCGGACCTTTATTTATATGTTTTTACAAATCGCCATGGATTGGAGGTAGAAATCACCACCTCTCAATTCCATTGGTTAAAGCATCTATCTATCATATTTCTCTACCCATGAGAATGAAATGATAAACAACACAGACAGTTAACAAAACATAGACAGTTAGCAAAAACCATGGCCATGTTTACAGCAGAATGTGTGAGAAAGTATCACAGCAAAAAGAAACACTGAGAAACTGCAAAACTCAAGACAACACGCATTATAAATTTTTTATTTACACATTTACCCCCTGCGTTTTGCCACAGCCTTTCTTACAGCCTCACCTTGAGAACTGTGCTGCTGTGCGTCAGCCCAAGGAACCAATCTGAACCCAGCAGTCCTGTCTGGGTGTCCATCAACAACTTCTGGAGCCATTGGGCAGTGCTAATTGTGCTGGGCAGGATGAAGTTTCCGAAAGGAAGTTTCCACTTTTTATATTAGCAAAAAGAAGAGTGGGGAAAAGCGACAAAGGATGTCCCTGGATGTTCCAGGCTGCAAGATAAACTCTGTTCATCCGAGAGAAAAGAGGTCTTTACCTCAAGGCACAAGGTTTTAGTACAGTCTTCATACTTTTGCTCATGTGATTTCTTACTGGTTTTATTTTTTAAAATCCCATTGTCTCCAGATGGCCAAAAAACGGGTGTGACCCGAATTGGAAGACCAATCATTGCCTGTATTTTAAAAGGAAATTCTACCAAAAAATAAAAAAAAAAAAAGAAAAGGGGAGGGGGAAGAGGGAGTGGAGGAGGGGTGTTTTGAACTCGTAAGTTTAAATTTTGTGTTCTAAGAGAAAAAGAAATCTCTTTTTTTTCTGTTATACCTGTAAAGTCATAATACTTCTTTGTTTTGAAATGTCACATCATCCAATGTAGTCATTGCATGCAGCTGTTATGTAATTGTTCCGCATGTTTCTATAAAAATTCTGATTTCTGTATTTCAAATTTGCACTAAAAAAAGCAGTAAGTGGAAGATTCTTTTGGATGTTATTATGTGGCAGGTACCTCCTGGGGACAATAGCGATTCATCTGGTCTCAACAGTCCCCCAAAAGTTGTCTGCAGGAGCTGGTGTGGACCTCGGGAAGTTGCATCCTCCAGCTCTTTGTCCCCAGCTTTGTTTGTGGAAGACAACGTGGAATGCCCCTGTTGGGATTAAATGTCAATATCTCAAGGGTAAAACCCCCACCCTGCTCTATGTGCCCTGTTGCTGTCTGCAAAGGCTTCTTTTGGCCTCAGCCTCCCCAGTCCCACAAAACTGTTCTTCAGGCTGCTCTCCCCAGCTGCACCTGTGTTGTTTTGAGTTTTGCAGTTTTTCAATGTTTCTCTTTGCTGTAGTACTTTCTCATGCATGCTGTTGTAAACATGGCCATGGTTTTGCTAACTGTCCTTGTTGTTTTCATTCCATTCTCCAAGGCAGAGAAATATGATAGACTTTTCTTTGACCAGTGTAATTGAGAGGTGGTAATTTCTACCTCCAATCCACGGTGATTTCTAAGAACATATAAATAAAGGTCAGAGGGTTCTGCCCTCTCCTTTTTGCCCTCTCTCTTTGGCCTCTCCTTTTGCTCGCTCCTTTGGCTCTCTCATTTGGCTCTCCTTTTTAGCTCCTCGGCCTGGTCGGCTACGTGTGTTTGTGTCCGTGCAGTGCAGAGACATCCACACACCTGGAAGGTCAGGTGCTAATACATGGGATTTACCTGTTGCATTTGGTTATAAACTGGCTTTAAATGGAGCCTCACACTTTATAACTCATTGTTTACAAGTGCCTGTTCTGAGAGGTTAAAGAGAAGCAACAATTTATTTTTCCTCAGCTGACGGAATTGGGTGTCACTAATTTCCATCTCCTAAAGGAGGCAAGAACAAAATGACTGACATATACAGGAGCCCCCACCAAGGGAGGAAGTGCCAAAATAACTCATCTGAGGCGCTGCCCCTCACTAGAATGCCACCTAATGCTGACCGTGATGCCAGAGTTAATTGCAGCAGTCAGCTGTTGCATTTCATCTACAATTCCTGCTCAGTTTAATTAACCTTTGGGGAATTAGCATTTTGTTGACTTACAGTACCTGCTTTGAATTTCTGGCAGTGCCAGAGAAACACTGAGACTTGTTTCACTCAGAGAAGAGCGATGCCCAAAGGCAGTGCCTCTAAAGCACGGTCCCTGGGCAGCAGCAGGCTGATCCTGACACCGAAGAGCCGGGAAGGAAAGAGCCTTTACCTCTCCTGCCACCTGACTCGTGCCCCATTGTGCTGGAACGACTCAGCCACTCTCACCACGGGGTCAGGTGTGGATTCCGTGCTCCTCCCAGAGGCTCCTGAGCATTTCTCACACTTGTTCATCACTTTGTTTTCACAGTAGTTTCCAAGCACCTCCTTCCAGCTGGCAGGGGCTCTGCCTGCATTTACCAAACAACGTCCCATGTCCGGCCTCTGAAAAGTCACCAGGTGACCACCTGCAAGGAACAAGAGATCATGCCCATCCAGGAGAGTGCAACCCACTGGAGCCACCCGTATGTTCTCTGTCCTGGTGCAGTGAGCTGGTGGTGGGTCCAAGGAAGTGTTGTCTGGTCAGGAATGGGATTTGAGGTTGGCTGAGCAATGGAGCTCTCTAAGAGCCAGCCTAGCCCTGGGATTGGTGCTGCTCAGGTTCCTTACATCAGGCTGGCAGGATTGTGTCCACCAAAGAAGGTGTTTCCAGCCTCTCTGAAGGAAGCTGTACCTCCACCTTCTACCAGGCCTCACCTTTTTGACCTACACCTATTCCATGGCTTTTCCCCCCTTTGCTTGTCTCTGGGCAACACCTGAGGAGCCACTGCAAGGGGCAGGAGATGAGGCTGTTGCAGGGGCCAGAGGGAATGACAGCCGTGAGAGCTGTGGCAAGTCAGGCTGGTGCTGGGGCTGGAAGGGAATGGTGCAACCCTGGGGTACGGGGAAGGGAGGTCAGGTTGATGCTAAGTCACCAATCCTGGAACTGTTTAACAGACCTGTCGAGGCCGTGCTTAGGGACACAGTTGTGTGTCTTGGCAGTGCTGGGTTCATGGTTGGACTTGATGATCTTAAAGGTATTTTCCCAATGAAACGATTCTACGATTCAGTGATGTGGCACTGGCTGGTTGCAGGCTGAGGATAAAGGACACAAGAGGTCTGTGAATGCTGCAAAGCTCTGCTGAGTGCTGCCCACACTGGCATGATTGACTGCTCCCATATCTTGCTGCCACTTACCATTTGTCCCATCTTTACCTGATTCGGCCACCACAACCACATCTGCCAGGGGACAGCAGCTGGCCAAGGTGTTTGTCCCAGAAGAAGGGGAGCCCAGCCCAGCCTCGCCAGCTTGTGTGCAGCTTCAGCAAGAGTTGTTGGGCTGGACTCGGCAGGAGTCACTGTTCCTTCCGGCACTGACTTAACCAGCCTCACACAATGAACTGTCCTCCTGCCGTTCTCCGTGCCAAATGCATCCCAAGTTTCTCACCTGGAGATTAAACACTCCCTGGCTGAAAATCCCCTTCTTCCACCGAGGGAGGACATCTTTAGGGCAACAGTGGGCAATGCACTCCCAGCAACTCCCTCTGCAGCAGGCTGGCCCTTGTCTCCTGCCATCCACTCTGTGCTTGGCTTTCTCCCCTGTCTTTGAAGAGTGCTGGGAACAGAGGAAAATCAATGAGGCTTTGTGGAATTACTGTGGATCGTGCTCTGGCCAGAGAACTGACAAAGCACATTTATAGACGTTCTGGATCGATGGGATTCATGCAACATTTGAGCTTCTGCTGTAAGCTCTCACACTAATGTACTTTCATCTTTACCTCTGATTTGGGGGACTTTAATGTGATCTACTGTAAAAACAGTTTACTGTGAAAAGGGCAAGAAGGGTATCATCTGTGAGAAAAGGGAAATACTGCTTTTCCCATAATCACTTTCCTTTCCCTACCAGAGATCTATAAACTTCTTACTCAGAGGTCTGACCACAGTTTAAGAGTACAGAGAACAAATAAGAAACACAAAAGACAAATTGTTAAAAAGATGGATTTAGGTTATTTGGGAATCTGATGCATAGGCATCCAGACATTTTCCAGTTAATTTAGCAGTCACTTCAGGAGACAACATAACATTTACATCCTTTGCCACAGCAAAAAAGCAAAGCAGCCTGCTATCGAAGGAGTTGTCTCTGGCACAGTTTTTGACTGAGGTTTGGTGGGGTTTTATTATCCCCTCTACCGGTGTATCAGCCTTGGTGTGAAACAGAATAATCGCTGCTGGTTTGTAAGAAAAGGTGATAATTTGAAACTTATTCTGGGCTCTTTTTCTTGAGGGGATTTAGTTGAAAAACTGTTCTTTCCAACTGCAGTTTTCAGCATTGCTGAGCTACTATACCGTTCCATATAGGAATTGCTGCCATGTTGTCTGAGACTACATTTACCTGACCGCCTGTCTATTCAGACTTGGAAAATTCTTTGGCAGCAAATGATACCTTTAATTTCATACCATTTTGTTATTTTATGAGAAAGTGAATAAGGGTTAGCCTGACTGTTTCTGTTCTGCATTTACAGGGCATGAGATCTCAAGAGGATCCTTGCTTCATCTAGCTGATATGTTTCCTATAAACAGAGATGGTCACAGTTTCGGAGATTGAATTTGGAGTAGTTATTTTGCCAGGGAAAATATTTTATTGTTTTTTTGTTTTTACAAATAAACACAAGGTTTGATTCACCAGTCCACCTACACTCTGTTTTGTCAATGGAGCTGCAACAGAACAGCACTGCTTTTATAAAGGGACAATCAGGCTGGTTATGGTCTAGTAATAACTAACATTTTTTCCCACTCCCTCTAGCTAATAAAGTCCTTTAATCTGGGGTATTATTCATCCCTCCCTGCCCTCCTCCAGTTGAGGATATTCCCCCATACTAGCCTGGGTAAGAGTAGAGGTTTGCATCGTAACAAAAGCAATGGGTCACTTCTGTTCCAAAATCCGGCCGACACATCCCACTCCGTCACATATTCCTTAGGAAGAAGCATTTGGCTGGGCTGTTCAGGCCTTAATTTTTCACCTAAAATGCAAGGAAATTCCCAGCAGAGGTTATAGTGCCATCTGCATTAATTACGTACCTAATTCTCATTGCTCTGGAAGGAGAGACACACCCGAGCTCCCTGGAGCTCAGTCCTGTTTGATGCTTGTCTGCACTGGCTCCTTCTGCTCGGCTGGCTGCCCCTCCCACCCTGCCAAGCCTCTCCGGCCCCATGGCAGGGACCAGGCTTGCAGGAAACCCTGTCTGAACATCAGCCATAACAAAAATCCCTCAAACCATTAGCATCACACTTGGCTGCAGCTGCTTGGGTTAAACCTCCACCTTCCTGGAACATTTTATTTATGACCTTTTGCATTTCACTTCACACGGTCCTTCAGTTAAAGAACAGCAGAGAGTGCATGAAAGTGCAGGCTGCTCTGGAGATGATGGATGAGGCTCCCCCTGCTCCCCTCCGCTTGCAGCCCGTGAATCATTTCCTCATTTCCTCAGCTAAAACTGACAGACAATTACCCGGCCGTTCATTGCAGCCAAACAGAGGTTTTTTGCTAGAGCTCACTGTCTATCTTTTGATAGCAATGACTACAAAAACTGCTGCCTACAACGCTGTCTCTCAAATCTTTAATATTTTATTGCTATTGCTTTGAATTCTCGCTCTTTTTCCTCTCCCAGGGTTAAGACAATTTAAATGTGATACTGCACAATACGACGCATCTTGAGTCTTTGCTGCCCCAAATCTTTTTCTGTATCTTCTTCTTTACAGCACGTAACTCAGGAACTATTCTGTTAACTGCTTTATATAAATATTGGAATAAATCATGTTAGTAATGAGTATTTTTAAAGGTAGGTTGTTTGGTTTTTTTGTAAATGCAACTCTGCGACTGTTCCAGTTGCTTCTTTATTGCAGATGATGATGATGATGATGTTTATTTTAAATGGAGTATTTACAGTTTTGTGCAATATCTAACAGCAACCCCAGAGCTTCCCCCTCCTCCAAAGCCTGTGGCTGGACTCTCAGCTTCACTGAATGGAGCACTGCGCTGTTTGGCAGACAGCCCAGGTGCCAGAGGGGCTCTTTTCCCCTCAGTGGGAAGGTTTTCTCCCCAGGCAGTCTGGGCCTGCAGTGAATCCCCCCTCCAGGGCAGCCCTGTGGTCTGCGGCTGCCGGCTGTGGTGGCACCTCTGGCAGATCCTGCCTGTCTGAGCCAGCAGCTCCTCACGGCTCAGGGGCTTCTCTGCTGGCCCCATGTGGGACTGGGACGGGGCAGCTTCAGAGGCTGCTGCCCCAAACTGAGGAGCCTGTACAAGCAGGGCCATATGGGGTCCTGGGAGGAAAGGACCCTGTGCACAGCCAGAAGCTGCTACAGGGGAGGATTTTTAGAGCCCCTCTAGTTCAAACTAATAGCAGAGGATAACTGGCGTGGGATCTGCTGCAATGAAGGCCATGGGATGTTTCATGCTCAGTGAGGAAGTCTTCAGTCACCACGCCCTTCCAAGGACTTCTAGGAGATTTTAGAATGGTGTCATCTGATATTTGGTTTTCATTCTTTTCAAGCTGATAAAATGTCCTGTTTTAAAACATAAGATGTTCCCTTGCAGAGATTCTCCAGCTTCAGAGGAATGATGGACCATACTATCTAAAAGGCAACATCTTCCCTGGTAGGATAAGAAAATACACTCTTCCCAGAGAAGCTGTGGATGCCCCACCCCTGAAAGGGTTCAAGGCCAGGCTGGATGGGGCCTCAGCAACCTGGGTTAGTGGAAGGTGTTCCTGTCCGTGATGGAGAGGTTGGAACCAGATGATCTTTAAGGCCCTTTCCAACCCAAACCATTCTACACCTGGGCAGCCAGTCAAAGCTAAAATGGTCTCAGGATCTAATGATACTTTCCCTTCCTAGGACAGCCCAAAGGCTCCCAAGCACTGAGGTTTGATTTAATCATGTTCTCTCTATGAAGCCATCTCCCTCTCAGCTTTTTAATCTTTTGATGTGCTAAATCCCTGTCATTTATACTTCACTGGTTAGCTGTGAATGCAGTTTGGGAAGAGACTGCATAGCCCTGGTAGGTGTTGCACATGGCCAAGTGGGCTTTATAATCCAAGAAAGTTGTGTGTTAAGACAGACAGGTACTTTAGTTTGCTGCTTTTTATTTTTTCAGGTGAAAATTTATCCCCGGCCATCATACACCCATTTTTCTTTACTGGTGATTACTTCCTCACCTTCTGGCATAAGTGCTAGAGAACAAGCATATTGACCCTAAAAGGGTCCTTCTCCTCGATGGCTCTGTCTCCATCCCTCTGTCTGTCCTTGCGGCCCCATCTGCACCTGCATGCACTGAGCAGCACCTTCAACACCACAACCAGAGCTGCAGAAAACACGCCAGGTTTTGGAAGGCAGACCTTTCTGTAAGGCATAAAATGTAGAAGAGTGGAAAATTTAACCAAATCAGTCATAATCTGGGAGTAGAAATATGACGTTAATTAATCTATTTTCAAAACTCACATGCACCTCTCGCTCTTGGCTAGATCTTAACAGCTGGCAAGAGCTCAGACGCTAGCAATGTATCCTGCTCTTATTTATTCAACTAAAAATAGCTGTGAGTGTTAAACCATCCTAGCACTTCAACCTAGCACTTTAGCATCATGTATGTGTGCATATATAAATATATATCTGAGGGGCGCAGATTTTATATCTATATATTTATACACACATATGTAAAACGCACATGAAACATGTATATGGCACACAAATGTGTGCACACACGTATGATTACACACGGATACACACACATAAATGCATAAACAAACACACATTAGTGCGTGGTGGTGCTATTTTGCATGAAGCAGAACATGCAACCAGCAGCAGCCACATAATAAATTCATGTATTATGTGAAACTTCCTCCAGAACTGATGGCTCATCTGTATGACGTTCACCCCAACTTCTGTAACTTTATAGAAGTTGAGCTGTCACTTAAGCTCTCTTAGGCCAAGGTGATTAATTCTTCTCCCCCCATCTGCAATTCCAAAGCAGCACTGGGTGACAGCGCGGGTTCGTAATCATGAAGTATTGATGTCACAAGCATTTATTGCCAGGGTAATCAGAGGAGGAAAGGTTACTGTCTATGTATGTGCACATTCATATGGATGACTTCTGCCTATTCTTTGTGTCTCTCCCTTTGATTCCCCAACACTTCAAAAGGTTTGTGGAGGAGCCAGCTGAGCAGCCACCTGCGGCGGGGAGGCGCTCCAAGATAGTTTGCCATCTTATCACAATGGCCCGGGGAAGGCAGGTGGCCTTCCCAGCTGGGCGCTCGGAAAAGGACTCCCTAAAAGCAATTGTTTAAATTCCAGTGCTCCCCAGGAAAATGTTGAGCCTTCCTTTAATGTGCCTGGGTTTGTTAACACGCTGTCCCAGGCTGGCGACGGTGCCAAGGCTCTGTCGTTTCCTGCAGGCTCGGTGCCTGTGTGTGCCTGCCGAGCACAGGGGGGGCCAAGGGTGCTGGGATGGAACTGGATGCGTCCCTCGGGTCCTGTGAGAGCCGAGCCTGGCTGTGGCTTAGAGCTGCCAGAGGAGCTGCTCTGGCCTGCAGCCCCGGCCCAGCCTCTCAGCAGGTTTCTGCCCCACTCTGCCTTCACTCGTCCCTTGTTTCTGGCCTTTGAGACGCACACTGCTGGGAACATCCTCGCCCCTTCTGACTGAAATCCTGCCTCTTTAGCAAGATAGAGCATGACAGACCCTCGAGCATAATGAATCTCCCCAGACTCGTCTCATTTTGCGCATATCCTTGGTCAAATGAAAGCACAAAAATCTGGGGAGCGTGAGGGTGCCGGGGAGAACAAGGCAAACAGGAGGGCTTTGTTTCACCGTGGTTAACATCAGCCGGTGCAAATCAGCCTTTCACACACTGTGGTTCGGTGCAGTTGGTGACCCCAGTCAGAGGATGAATACATCCTTCTCTGACTCATGCTCATTCCTGAAGCCTCTTTTTCTCTGAAACGGTCCACGGGCTGTCTGTGCAGCTGGGTCACTTCTACAAGGATCGCTGCTGATCCTGGCAGCCTTCAAGTGGGAGCGTGATCATACTCCAGGGCGAAAATAAACCTCGCCTTGATAAATACATAATCATGAAATAAAAAACTCCAACCAAACCAAAACCAATTGTGTGAATCTGAGAACTGCTCTTCTTGGAACTGGCTTCAAAACAACCGATGATCAAACCCAGAAAGTTTGTGGCTGTAAGTTACGAGAGTGGAAAAATACTTTTTGTTTCAAGAAGCTTCATTCTCTACAATGGCCTAATGCAAAGGCTCCAGGAAGCAGAGGGAAGTGTTTACTGGCTCTAATGAGAAGAAGGCAGAGGCGCTGATGGTTGTTAAGATAATTTCTTTTTTCATTTGCCTCAACTAATTTAGAAAAAGGAAAATAATTTTTCTTTTCCAGAGGAAAATATGTGCATTATCTGACATGGCTGACTCTAAACACTGAACCACTGTGATCAGAACTAAAGCCATTATTAGTAGCATAAATAAAAAACAAGAGCATGGGGCAGACCTAATTCTTAATTATTTTTGTACACAACCATAACAACTGATGCATGGAAAAAAAACCTCGCCAGACAGAGTTCAGAAATAGCAGAAATAAACAATTATTTCAAATCCCGTAGAAAGAAAAGTGTTGTCACTCTTAATGAAAAGTAGTAATATCTCTGGTTTTGGGGGGTAGGTGGTGGGTGGAGGACATGCCACACAACAGCCTCCAAAACTACATCCTGGCTATAAAAAACATCTATGAAATGCATAAGAACAAGGAAAAATAGCAACATCTCTGGTTTTGGTGGGTGGGTGAGGGGTGGGTGGAGGACATGCCACACAACACCCTCCAAAACTACAACCTGACTATAAAAATAATCGATGAAATGTGTAAGAACGAGATGGAAACACTAACCCTCCTACCTTCAGAGATGTCGTGTGGATTAATATGGCCCTTGAACCACAGCTTTACACAACAGAACTCCCTTAAAGACAACGCTTCAGCCCAGGGGGCATTGGCCTGTCCTCCTGCCCACCTAGATGAGCAAAGTGAGTTTCCCTGACCTTCTGTCCGGAAGGAGCTCGTTCCTACAACAGGGCTCTGGGAAAGAGATCTTTAGAGCTCTCCTTCAACCGTGTCTTCCCAGCTGTCTCCACATGAGTGGGATCAAATGCCATTTGTAAAAGGGGAAAAAAGAGGGCAGAAGCCTATCTAGAAACATCCAAGCTCCTTAAAGTGCAGCATCTGCACCGACACCAACTCTGTCCTTTCTCAGTGACCCAAAGCCATTTAAAGAGTTTTCACTACAGCCTTCTCAGATGTCACAACACGGCTCTGATTTCAGGTCTGATCACAAGCCAGACTGAATTGCCATTAAAGGATGTGGTAAAATCAATCCCCACACCAAGCAGGTCCCAGTTAAACGTGTGAAGGGAACATCATCCATCACAGCAGGCACCCCAGAGCCGACTTCCCCAGGTACATCTGCACCCAGAGTTGACAATGGACAGTTTTTAGGCTTTTGCAGGGCACAGGGGTGGCAGTTGCCTGTTTTGGGATAGATGGGTGAAACCCCACTCTGACCTAAAGGAGCCCGGAAAAAACCTTGCAAAGATCCCACAGAGCATTTCTTCCTTTAAGGCATCTCGAGACATTCACAGGAGAAGGTGGTTCCTGAAGGGAGGAGTGGAAAGGATTAAGCACTTGAGAGAACATGAAGTATTCATAATTAAGCAGGGCACTTACTAGCAGTGACTAAAGTAACAGAGAAAATTAAAGATGTCTCTTCAGAAAGTTCTTTGCAGTGCAATTTCCAACTAATCCATGCAGCAAAAATGTTTTTGGGATCAAGCTTTGAATACAGGCACAGTTTACTACCAGCTTATTACCTGTTGTTGTGTGTAACGTTGCACAATAGATAGAGAAGTCCCTGATTTACCAGGCCAGGGCAGTGAGGAGGCATAAATCATCTGGGTTTTTATTATGTGTTGATAAGCCTCTTGCTCATCAATATTTCTGTGCTGTGCAAAATTAGACCATTCAGTCACATGTCCCCCTCCCATCTAGTGCTAGTAACAGGCCTGGCAGCAGTAGGGACACAGCAGATCAAGAGTTCATGCTTGGGGGCACAGGGGGAGCAGGGACCCTGAGCTCCGTGATCTCAGCCAGGCAGTGTCTGGAGTGCAGTGGCACCCAGGGCACACTCCAGCCCTGACACAGGAACACATCACAGCCCGGGTGGCCTCACAGGACCTCCTCAGGCACAGCCAGGCTTCCCCCTCTGCTCTGCCTTGATCCCAGCTGATTCTTTGGCATGGCTGAGCACCGTGAGCTTGTACTGCACGCCTGAGGTTCAGGGGCGAGTCTCCAAGAGCAGAACATTCCCCAGGCTTTGGCCACTCTTCCCTGGTGCAAACACAACCACCAAGAAGAGCTGGGCTGGGTGGCTGCCCCCAGTGGCTGCTCAGACCTCCCAGTCCAATCTGGGAGGCTGCTGGGGAGCGATGATGGGTGCAGGGGTCAGCAGTGCAGAGCCAGGAGAGGCCTCATTCCCCAGAGCCACACCTGAGGTGTCCATCACACTTGGCACAAATCCTCTCATCCCACTTGGCACAAATCCTTCGTGTTCCCCCAGAGCTTTGTTTGGGCCCCCCTTCCAAACCCTCCATCTGGGCTTGGCAGGAAGTGCATTTTCCTGCAGGACTTTGTCCCACGTACGTTTCTCATCAGGAACTAAAAGGAATTGCTCTTTACAGAGCAGCCAAACTGCAGAGGGCTTTTTACAAACAGCCAAGGATGAAAGCACACCCCCCCGAAGTGTTTACGGCTTTAGTGGGAGTGCACAAACTCTGCTGAGCTTGGCTGAGATTCCCTGAGGGGCAACCAGTGTCCCCTCCCCAGGACACGACATTTTGCTGTGCCTCAGGGCAATGGGTGCACTGTGGCACTCAGCCTGCAGGATCTTTCCCACAGCATCCTCCAGGACCGCCTGAGCCTGCTCCTCAAACCCAGAAATCAGCCCCACGCCGTTTCTTTGAGCTGTTTCTTTGGACTCCTCAGACAAGTTGTGGGGACAGGCATCTCAGCACCCCCAGGGCCACCTCCCCAGCCCCAGCCTGCCAAGGCAGGTTTTTACAGAGACTTTGAAAGTGGCTTTTGAAACAAAAGGCACAGCAACGATTGAGACTTCTCTCTCTGCACCTCCAGACTGTAAAGCCGAAATTGTATTTCATTCTCCCTCTTCTGCTCCTCTAAGAAGAATCTCAGCAATCACCAGCACAATGGTGCTTTCTGTTTTCTGATGAGCCTGTGCAGGAAGCCGAATTGCAGCATGAATGGAAATTTAGCACCCTGGCAGAAGAGTTTCTCTGCTTTTTTAAATATTAACTGTATTTTGATTAATGTGAGTCGATCCGTCCCCCAACAGACAGGGGAGTGCAGAGCTGCACTGATGGAGCCAACAAGCAGCAGCTGCCTTCCTGTTATTTCCATCTCTCTAAAGCCTCCCACACCTCTCAGGCAACATGCATTTGAACTCTACGTAATTCATGAGTATAAAAGGGGGGAAATGGACTTCTACTGATCCTATAAATAGCTCACAGGCAGTTATGGGTGAAAACCAGAGGGAACACATCTCCAGCCTCTGTATGTCAAGCTGAAGTGGTTTATCAGGAGAGGGAGAAGGAAACATTTGGAGTGAGGGCTGGAAGTAGAGAAGATGGCCCAGTGTGGTGACTCTGCACTGAAGAGCCAGAGGTGAGTGCTTGGGGATGGCAGCCCTATCACGGGACACTCACTTGGAGATGTCACCGGAGCAAGGACAATACTGGTCGGCCAGCAGTGTATCCCAACAATTCCCAGTGGCCCAGGCTCTGCCATCCAGTCTCACTCTGTGCAGAGCAGCAGGACAGTTCGTGAGGGCTGCCAGGCCCTACTCCCATGGGGAACAAACAGCTGCTCTCCCTGGGGGAAGGAGCTGGTGCTGGGTCTTGGAACAAAAATTTTGGAGTCTGAACACAGCTCAGGACCTGGCATCTCAGCGCTTATCTAGGGACTGTCACAGGAAATGATAAGTTATCAGTAACTTTTCCAGGGACATATCTCATGATGATAGCATAGGGTTAAAATGTTTCTAAAATTGTGGTAGCTAAAGTAGGCCTTGAGAATGGGAATGGGGCATTGTCTTTACTGCATCATGTGAATCATGTGAATCTACACCTGCGTACCCCCCCCCAACCCCGTATAGTAGATGATGAAGTTGAATGCGATGATTGCTTAGTAAATATTATGTATTGTCTTTGCTAACTCCTGTGAACCTCTACCTGTGTACCCACCTGTAGACTAGATCAGAAATGTTGTGAGAAAGAGGGGGGCTTAGAGCCAGGCTTGGGTAAAAACAATCGTGAGAAGAGAGTCTTCAATAGAACAATATCAAGTTAATGATTAACATATGATTATACAACAGTTATGTAAAGAAAAGGTATAAAATGTGTCCACCTCGAATCCATGTCAGAGTCAGATTTAGGTTTGTACCCCTGTCTCCCAGAGCTCTTCTAATAAAAGCACCTGCATATAATCATCCAGTGAGTATGTGTTTCTACGCTAACAATAGCATCTAGCAAAGAATCCCACACCTTGGGAATTCTACAGGTGGAGAACCCCTTAGGAGCTGCCCCAAGCTGTACACACATCCCTCCTGCTCAGAGCAGGAACTCACAGCAGCACCACTGCTCCCGTCTGCTCACACACCCAGTGAGAGCCTGGCTGGGGAAGGACCAATGAACCTGAAGCCAGAAGCCACTGGAGCAGGCAGATCCATCGAGTGTAGGTAAAGGTTATTAGCAAAAACAAAGCCAACTTTCAGACTGAGCTGATGTTTGAAAACATGGTCATACCACGTGGTTTGCTCTGGTAACAAACACTGTTAGTGGTTCAGCTATAGTCAGGAACAGCAAGACCGGCTTGTTGAGGATGGACAATGCACAGCAAGGATTCTGATAGCACGTTTCATTAAAAACCAAAATAAATCCCATTCTTTTCTGAATACATCACAGAACACGTATTTGTGTTGTTTCTTTCTGGCCATTTAGTAGCCATGAAGATCAACTTTCTGCCTACATTTGAAATACAGATGGTCTAGGGTAGCTGTCAGTGCCTCAGAAATGCTGGCTCAGCACCACTGGGGCCAACGTGCAGCAGTTCCACATCCCTGACTCTCCCTTAGACACCGATCTAAACTGGACACTTCATCTACAGCCTCTCAGTTACCTCTTCCAGTGTGGAGAAATTTCTTCCTAGAGTCCATTCTGAACCTCTCACACCATAATTTGTGGACATTATCCCAGCTCAGACAAGAGTTTAAGGATCAGAATGCAAAGATCTAAGTCCACCAGAGCAGGTCAGAACATTTTTTCAAGACTGCCTTCAATTTTACATCTGAATCGTAGATACCTAAGTAAGCAGTCAAATCATTTAAACACCTAGTGAGGTCTCCATAGCTGGAAAATAGCAAAATTGAATATAGGAGACTAAATCCAGGTGCTTACTGCAAATGTATCAGTCACTATGAGCAGAACATGAAGTGCAGTCAGGGTCTTCATTTTCATCTGTTTCACATAGTTTAGTGTTTCCATTCTGTTGGTTTGCTTCACCCTCCCAAAATTCATACAGGTTTCACATCAGGACCTGGAGAATGCAGCTCTGCCACAGGAGCCACCACCTGTAAATTCTGGTGTGTCTCGTGGGGTTTGGTGGGGGAAGGAGCAGGTGCTGTCCAAGCTACTTCTCTGTCCCGCCGTGGGGAGCTAGAGAAGGCCGGCTGTGTCCGTACACAGAAGCAGGGCCGCTTCCACCCACCCGTGCCAGGGAGGGCACTGAACTCTCACCCACGCGTTCGGATAGCTCACGCACAGTCAGAGGCAAGGAGTGGAGGGCCCCCGCATTTGGTGATTCCAGCAAGGCCTTATTTCTGTCGCTGAAGGGCAGCCAGGGATGAAAGAGAGCAAGGCCAGTGTGGCCTGGGCTTATAAGGGGTACAAACCGGGGCTGGGGAGAAGGTGTGGGGTCAGTACAGCAGGATGGAGGGAGGGGTGGGGTCAGGGGCCTGCCCAGGTAGGCAGGGTCAGGTTACAGCTGCCTTAGTCCCTCTCGATGAGAGGTGAGAGGCTTTTCCCAGCGTATCTGGGTTTCTCAGGCTCGGGTGTCAGCCCACCACCGGGGGTTACCTGCATCCACCCCAACAACCAGCCTCTGGGATCCTCCCTGACTGACCAGCGGTTCAGCTCAGTTAACTCCACGGAGAGGGGCTGACCAGCAAAGAGGCACAGCTCCTGTGGCTCCTCTCTTGAAGACTCCTGTAGCATTTCCAGGCAAATATCACCCCAGAAGTACAGCAAATTCCAGGCAAAGGCCACCCCAGAGGCACGGTGAAGGAGAGGACCTCTTTGCACTCACTATTGATGCTGCAGCTGCAATTATTGATGAGAGAAAATAGTAATATGAGGCTCAGAGTAAGGATTTCCAGAGAAGACCCTCAACGAACAATCCCTGGGTCGGGGAAGCCTGTTCAACCTAAACAACAGACAATGTATGAAAAGTGCATACTTGTAAGTAGAGGGCCCCCCTGCCCACATTGTTTTGCACCTCAATTAGACATAGATGATAAGAAAGAAAAAAGTTTGGTCAAACTGCAGTGAAAAGGAATGGATTGATTATTTAGATTTGTTGTCATAATGAATCTTGCAAATGGAGCTTGTCTCCCACTCTCTCATTTTCTTGCCTGGGATGCTTATGGGACTGTGGGACTAGGATTGGATACCAGTTGCATTTAACAAGATACTTCATATGCTGTTTGGATTTCACAGTGCTTGTGCAAACATGAGATTAATTAAAGGGAAAGATGGTGAGAAGCTGCTAACAGTTTACTTTTAAAAAATAGTTTTTCTTTCTGGTTCTTTCAAAGACTCAAGTAAATCTCCTCATCTAAGTGTATTAGTAGCTCCAGTGATGTGGTTCTGTTATGGCATCACCAAAAATCTACTAGATTTTCCTTGTCCCAAGAGACTGCATCACTTCATGTACTGCTGAAGAGATTTGGATCCAGGGCATGAATACAGACAGCAGCACAAGCCCTCCCGAACACAGGCAGTGCAGGATGGGCAGTTCTGTTCTGCTCACAGGGAGCACCAGCCTCCAGTCTGGCCTGGACCTGCAGCACAAAAATGCCTTGGAACAGCCTGAATGGCTCGGTTGCCACACACCTGTTTAATGGAGCTGGTGAATAGGATGGTGCCAGCAAACCTCGAGAAAACTCATGGGGCAGCGGGGGCCATTTGTGGGCTGTGAGGAACAAGGAAGAGCTCTGAGCTCAGGGAAGAGCTGTCAGCACTCCCCACAAAGTCAATAAGTGGCAGCAGCAACACTGTTGGGGCAGCAGAGCTGATACCAGCTCCTGCACATCCCACCGGAATCATCGCACGCTGAAACTCTGGGTAAGATACAACTCATCCTGAAGGTTAGAATGGAGGTGAGGAAAATTTTCCAACAGGCACTTGTTTTCCTGCTCTCGCTGTTGGTGGTGCACACCCCATAATTAGATGACCTGCAATTTTTTGGCACTGAAGAATAGCTTGCTCTGCTCTGACTTTCTGAATAGCAATTGTAAGTCCCTTAGGACTGGCTTGGCTTTGTTGCTTTGCAGTCTGTGCCACTGCAACTCTTTGGAAAACCACATCACCTTAGCACAAAAAGGAGAGCTGAACGGCATCTATCCATGTGAAGTACATCCAGGAGGTCTCATGCTTGTGTTAGTAATATATCAGCAAAACTTACCTTTCTCTTTCTTTCTTTCTTTTTCTTTCTTTCTTTTTCTTTCTTTTCCTTCCTTCCTTCCTCCCTTCTTCCCTCCCTNAGGCTTGGTGCTGTGAGCACTGCTCTGGGGAGCTGTTCCAGTGCCCAGCCACCCTCTGGGTGAGGAACCTTTCTCTAATATCCAACCTAAACCTCCCCTGACTCAGCTTCAGGCCATTCCCTTGGTGTCACTGGGCACACAGAGCAGAGATCAGTGCCTGCCCCTCCTCTTCCCCTCAGGAGGAAGTTGTAACTGCAATGAGGTCTCCCCTCAATCTCCTCCATCCTGAACAGACCAGGTGACCTCAGTCACTCACAGAGCTTCCCCTCAAGGCCCTTCACCATCTTCGTTGCCCTGCTCTGGACACTCTCTGTTAGTTTAATACCTTTTTGATACTGTGCCAGGTGCCAGTCTGATGTTATTTAGGTCCAAAGGCCACAGCAGGGAGGCCCTTCCAGGATGTGAGACATTTGTGCCTGGAAGGCTCACCCCAGGGTGCACTGGGATCAGGCTCGAGGTTGAAAGCACAACCCTGCTGTCACCTCCTGGTGACAGGAAAGCGTTGGGTTGGAGAGGAGCACACACTCTTTGGAGCTGGAAGCACACACGGTCCTGCAATCCTCCAGTCCAGTCTTACAGTCACTGCTGTCCCACTCACCCCCACTAATCCCAGTTCTTCAGGTGCAGAGCTGCCTTGGGAAAGCCTGCCCTCCACTTCCCTTTGCATTGCTGTTGCTGTGGAGATGGCACATTCACACTCAATCCCTTCAGGCAGGTTCCCTCGCTCTGACTTTGCAGAAGAAGATGCAAAAATGTATATTTCTATATTCAAGGATTTTTTTTAAAGTGTGTCTTTCCACTGATACTGTAAGAAATTAAAAATTATATCTACAAGGTAAATTTTAGTTAATTTTGACTATGGTTACTTAGCCTGTGAAGCTGGAGCTAAATTTTATGAGATCCAATCTCTAGCCTGTAAACTCCTCCAACGTTGATCAGTTTAAGTTTGGCCTTTGAATACTTGAACCCACAAAGCCAAAAAGGGTCAGATCCTGCCCTGCTGTTTCCTATTTTAAACACAAAGTAAAGCTGAATGGAGTGGGGAAGAGGCAGCTGAGGACAAGCAGGTTACATTAATGTGAAGTAAAATCCATCTTCCAGCTCTGGAACAAAGTAGCCAAGCATCTTCTGCTTCTCACAGAAGGAAAAATGCTACAATTCCATGTGCAGAACAGAGCCAAGCACCATTGCTCTCACACCAAACCTGCAGTGCCTGACAACAGCTGAGCAGGGATTACTGACCTGGCTGGCACCTAGGGTGAGGTACTGAAGGAAAAAAAAAGATGGGGAAAAAAAAAAAGAAGGGAAAAAAAAAAGAAAATACAGGAAAAAGAATGGAAAAAAAAATTAAACAAGGGAGAAAAAGAAAAAAGAAAAAAAAGCAGAGAGAGCAAAAAGCTGAGCTGTTTTTAAGATATTATCACCTTTTAGAATTTTGTCTGTCAAAAGCTTTCTGGAGATGTTAACACAACCTGTGCTGGATAAGAACTGCCAGGAAGGCACAGACGTGATCAGACACAGAGCCTGGCAGGCACATTTAGATTCCAAGTGAACCTCCAATATTTCCCTGTAGCTACCTTTGGGTGCACACCAGATGTAGGATGAAGTCTTTTCTCTGTGCAACTCCTTCCACAAAACTTTCTCTTCCTCCACCAATCTAATGCATTCCGCCCGATTTCTCTGCTTCTTGCTGGCTATTGCTAAATTCACGGGCCACGACACACCCAAGCAGGCACTGGCAGTAATTAAGTTTGTTATTAAGTGACTGCAGCCGCTGCCACAGGGAGGCAAACAGAGGCAGATGAAAGGAGAACACAGAGGCGGAGGTTGATGGACTCCTCGGCACAGCTCGCCCCTGCACTTCAAGATGTGAGGTCTGTACATCCTGCTGGCCCATTATAAAATATTCTCGGTACCAAGAGTGCACAGCAGCGGGCACAGCAAGCAGGGGATTACTTAAGACAGCTAAGGATGGGGCTTAAATTTAAATCCTGCCCTTAATCAGGGAATGAATGCCTAGCTGCAGGCAACCGGCAGGCACTTCCCTCAGGAAATAATTCAGTGCCTGGATTCCTCTTCTGAAGATTATGTGCCTGAATTTCTCATTTCAAGAGGGTTGCTTATCTTTTCAGCTGGGCTAAAGCAGGCTCACCCAGTGTGTGGGGCACCTTTATCTCCCCCATCTGCCTCCAGCCTTGCCCTCCTGAGGGTTCATCCATCAGATTTTGTCAGGTTGCTCTCTCAGATGATGCCCAAGCTGGATTCTTTCAATGCAGTCCTTTGGCTGCAAACACTTCCTAGATTTGCTACCCACATCCATCCTGGTTTTACAGCCTCTTCCCTTGTCCCCAGCAACCTGCAGCACGAAGCCACGTTCCTCTCCTGTTAGAACTGCTTCCCTGCAAATTCCTCAAAGCCTCCTTGCTCAGTTGCTCATCTCTGCACAGCGCTCCCAGTGCCTGCAGTGCTGGGCTGCTCACATTCCTTACCCACACCTTCCTCCTCACTCCCTCATCGCTCCTCTCTCCATCAGTTCTTAGGGGTGCTGCCCGCAGTGCAGCACAGCTCTAACACCCTGCCCAGGCCTCAGCTGTCGGGTTTTTACTCTCTTCTCCTTCAAAGCCCTTGCAGAGCAGTCCCTGCCTCTCCAGCACCTCACACACACTTGTCCTGGGTGAAGATTCATTTGAAGTCCACAGTCTGTGGGATTAATCTTGCAGCATATTGACATCTCACAGACTTGTGCTCTCTTGAAGCCACTGCTTACTAGTGTAAGGTTAAACACACAGAAACAGCATTTGGAAAGGTAAGAGTCGGGCTTTAAAAATACTCTGTAAGTAAAGAACTGGGCACTAGTAACGCATTAGGTTTCTCACACGTGAATTAACAGACGAGATACTTTCACATTTATAAAATGGCAATTATTTCAACAGCTATGAAATTGTTTTGTCAAAATCTCTCTGTGCTTGAAAACATGCAATTACTTTTGATCATCCACAATAAAGCTCATTAAGTGATTAATAGAAGATGACCAGTTAAAGCACTGGCTTCAATAAGAACAGATGACACCACCTGGTATTTCTGATACAGTCTACACTTCAGACAAGAGCAAGCTTTGTGTTGACACCAGAGCACGTATTTGGGACATCAGTAAACATGCTGGATCTGACTGGGGGGATGCACAATAGAGGAGAAGGCCAATGCTTTTGCTTATGGGTCTGCACTGAAGTTTCAGGACTCCGTTTGATTATTTTTCAGAGTGCAGAGAACAGACTGCTCTGCCAAGCGGAGCAGTTGCACTGAACTGTAAACAGGTGATGCCTGAAAGCCTCTCCCTGAGGCTCCTGAGCAGGAACAGCAGCCAGCAAGCAGCAGAGGACTGGCACGTCCACACACACAGTGCACACACCGCGGGGCGTGGGTTATTCAGCTGCCATCTCCGAGCTGCTGGCAGCTCACAGCTCTGACAGCCACTGCGCAGGCACTCAGCAAACTCTGCTTCCCAAAGCACCCCTGGGCTTTTCAGCAGCCTGAGAAGACAAAGCCTCCTGGAAACCCCTTCCCAGCATGTGTACGATGGGTTAGTGCCTGCAGTGCAGCCCCTAACAGGCAGGATTCAGTGCCCTCAGTGCAGCCCCTAACAGGCAGGATTCAGTGCCCGCAGTGCAGCCCCTAACAGGCAGGATTCAGTGCCCTCAGTGCAGCCCCTAACAGGCAGGATTCAGTGCCCTCAGTGCAGCCCCTAACAGGCAGGATTCAGCAGCCACACCATTAACGGGTCCAAGAGCTTCAAATAGCAAGCTTGGAGCACTCTGTCTCTGGGGCTCGCTGTGCTGCAGGATGATAGCCTTTGGGCACACAGCCACGGCTCTATGGATCCAAGATTGTGTGACAAGGAGCCAAAGGACATTGCACGGCACCTTGCTCTGCGGGGGTGAAGTAGCAGGTTAGAACCCAACTGGCAATTTCACAGAAAACAATTGATTTTCTCTTTAAGTGCCATACAGGGAAAGCATTTCTCTCTCAACTCGTGATGGAGGGAAATGAAAGATGAAGGAAGTGAAATAAAATGTTTCTTTTCTATCAAGCTATTTCTCATATGCAGCTCTAACATAAAGGAAATATTCCAATAAAGGAAAATTTCAGGCTAGCCTAAGGAAGAACATGGTAACTCCAGAGAAAAATCTCCCTTTAGAAGGAGGTGGTGCAATCTGAGAACGAACCAGCGGACAAAAATGCCTTTCTTGCTCACTGCAGAGAAAGGCACCATGATTTTGAAATATCTACCACATAGTAAATCTCTCATTGCCCACTCCCAAATTTTTAGGTATTTTTTGTGTGGTGCTGGGCAGATGTATATTAAGCAGGACTCAGGCACCAAAACCATCATTTGTGCTGGAAGATCACTACTGCATGGAGCAACAGAGTATTTCAGGCAGGATATGGTGAGAATTTGTGGAACATCACTTCAAGAGAGGCCACGTGCAGAAAAGACTCTGATTCAGCAATGTTGAACTTTCCTCTTGATCTTTTAGAAACAAAAAAGGAAATTTTTTTCTAAAATGACTCTTGCCCGTGAAAGATGAGTCATTCTGCTTTTCAATAGAGCATCAGGTTGCCAAGGGACCCTCCTCAAGGTTTTGTTCTGAGTGCCTGAAAAAAGCCACATTTTTAAAGGTTTTCTACTACTTCGAAAGGAAGTGAGGAAGGAGATGAAAACAGACAGATGAAAACTTGACTTAGCTGCCTGGAAGACTCTGTCACCCATGGAAATATGAAGCAAATTATATAGCACAACTTGATTGATATGAAATTGGTTTAAGTCAATTTTTTGTAAACAACCTCCCCTTGCAACTCTGCCTCTTCCAGCCCCCCAAATCTGGATTTGTGCGTAATTTGACTTCAATATGTACATCTTATGTTGGAAGATTTTACTCAAGGGAACTTGAGAAGCAGCAGGAAGCATCCCAGCACAGAGGGCCCCATCTCCAGCATACACTCATTACATTACAGCAAATAATTCAAGCCATTTTCTGTGTTCACACCAAAAACTGCGCTCATTTCCTCAGCTGACTTTCTCTTCTGGGTTCTGTTGTAGTGCTCAAAGTTACTGCCATGAAAGTGAATACTAATTTAAGCCCCAAATGGAATTACTCCCAAGCAGTGATTTTCAATTCATGGGCAGTCAGTGGACCAAAAAGCAAGAACACAGCTCAGGTTTTTGGTATTCCAAGAGAAATTATTCCAGGCCGTATCAACCAAGCATAAAGGTGGGACCCCGTGTGTAATACCTTACTGGAATGAGGGAGAACTGCTATCATGGACATGGATGCTGCTGGAAATCTGCCCCCTCCAGAGCCACATTCCCACCTACCACACACACACTCCTGTGGAACGAGGAGAGATGCAAGGCAGATGCGCTGACAGAAGGGCAGGGGACAGGAGCAGGGTGGTCTTCCCCAGTCCACATCCCACGTGTTTCTGGGGGCACTTCACGGGGTTAAAGTCTGCAGGCTGCATTCCTTTGGAGACCACCAGTCCTAAGGTGCCCCTTTCCTACCTGACACCCCCACCTGGCTGTGCCCGCTCCTCAGGAAAAGCTTCCAGCTGTCTGTTCTGCTGCCACGCTCCAGGCACGGCAGAGCTGCACCCATCGAAATGAATTCTTTCTACGTGTAACCAACTTCAATTCCTCCACCAGGACCTGCATGCTGTCTCCAAAACCAATACCCACCCAAAGCCAGGGTCAGCACTCCTGCGTGTTCTTACAGCTGTGAGGTGCCATCGAGCGTGTTAGATAAATAAATCATACTAAGAAATGCTGCATGCTAAGGTGTGCAACAGAGCAGGGCAATTTGCTGCAGGTGAGAGATGCTCATTAAATCCAATTAATAAGCACTACCTGTGCACTGAAGGGCAGAGGAGCTAATTATTGGCAGATACTGTGTACAAATAATGTTTACAGTTATGAGACCAAGGTATTCCCACAGGAAATTTCAAGGACAGGGGGAATGAAATAAATCAGAAGAAAGATCCAAGCCAAGCCATAGCTACAGACAAAGCAATCCCAAAATTAATGAAGCCCACCCCTGTCCTCACTGTGGTTATTGGGGCCCTCCATTCACCAGAGTTCATGAAGCACCCTAGGATGGGGCCAGCGACTCCCTTTGAACAGTATTCACCTTGGCATCTCAGGGGAGCCCGTGTGCTGGAGCTCACAGGCACAGGATGCCAGTGGGAAACCTCTGACTGGGGTTTGGGTGATGTACATCACCCCCCTCACAGTTTACATCCTAATCAGCTCTCTTTTCTTTCAACACAGAGTCTTCGAGGCTGGCAAAGGCCTCTAGGATCATCAAAGCCCTCCGGCACTTCTAGAATTTGGCAAGGAAACAGTAAGGAAGGTGGAATTTTACACATAAGCTCCTGTCACCCCTTCGGCTTACTTAAATAATATTTGTTAAATGCTAACGGAGCAAATCACATTTTTCCACATGAAGTGAAAACAGCAAATGAAAATGTTTATCCGTCTCACATAATGACAGAGCAATGGTATTTGAAAGTATGGTATTTCAAGAGAAATAAACTCTACTTGTTTATCATCAATGACTACAATTATGTTGTCAAGTGATACATGAGTGTTTTGATTTCCTCTTCCTGCTGTCTTTTTACCTTCAACTTATATTGTAAGCTTGACACTGTTTACTCATGCACCATTACAGAACCACTGAGAGGGGCTATTATTGAAGAGTATTTATTTTTCAAAGCAGTCACGCCATGAAGCCACAGATACAGATAAAGCTTAACCCCATACCCTCCTCCAAAGGAGCCCTGATGTTAAAAACACCCCACTAACCCAACCAACCAGAGCGGCCCAAGGAGGGGGTTAATGAGCTCCTGGACATGCAAACCCCAGCTCAGTGCCTCACCCACAGCACAAGGGCATGGAATTAACTCCTAGAGTGAGCCATGAAGGTGATCAGATGCTGCAGCAGCTCTCCTATAAGCACAGGCTGAGAGAGCTGGGCTTGTTCAGCCTGGGGAGCAGGAGTCTCGGAGGAGACCTCGCAGCAGCCTTCACCAGTTCTGGCGCTGGTGGCAGAGCTTGCCAGCAATTACTTCCTCAGGCAGCAGAACAGAGCCAACATTGGGTAGGATGTTGTCCTACAGGATTCAGACTCCTGGTAAAATGTTCTGTTCCTTCTTCTTTAATAACTACAGGTAATATGGAGTAAGAACTTATTTTTGTTGCTGTTGTTGCTTGCCTGAGCAAATGTTGCCTGATGGCTCTAAACTGTCATTGCTCAGACACAGCAACAAAACACACAGCTACATCTACTTGCAACAGAGCCCTTGGTCTGCCTTTTCAGAAAAATTAACACATCTTTTCGCATGAGAAACTGTTGGCTCATCTGAGACATGAGGACTTGCTGTTTGCCTAATTTTGTCTTTTATTTGACTCTAAAAAGCAATCTCAATTAGCCACAACCTTTGGCCACACTGTAGAATATTCAGCTCCAGCACCTTTGATAATGTCTAAAAATAGTTCATTAAACACCCTTAGCCTTTTTTAAGAACAAACTTGTAGGTGGGCTTAAAGCATTTGGTGTCATTACACTTATGAACAATTTTGCTCCTTGAAGTAAATTCAGCCCGGCTTTCTCCTGCTCCAAGTCCCCTCATTACTCAGAAGAGCAGAAAACAGAGATGGGGACCACAAGGAAAATTAAAACAAAACACCATAAGCCTTCCACTGCCTGATGGAAGAACGGGTCTAATGGATGTTTATGTTCCAGTCTGTGCTGCACTACTCTGAGCTCACATCAGCAGATCTTGCCCATCTCACTCTGCATCCGCTCTACAGAAAACACTCTGGCACATCAGCCTGCAGTTGAGCTATGAAAACTCCTGTCTTTGATGTTCAAGCACTCTTGATAAACAAAGATGGAAAAGGTTTTACCTGCACATCTCAGTAAAAATGAGACCTGGATAAGCAGTACCTTGAAAAGCCATACAGCTCACACCCAGCATGCATTTCAAAAGCACAGCTGCAGAGATTACTCTGACAGAATATTGGCTTCAACAGAAGCTTTACAACTGAACAAACGGAGTGCAACATTAACCACAGCATTCCCTGAATGACTGCAGTCATTCCCTCGAATAACATGATCAGATCATTGGAATTTCACTTTTTAATGCCAGAAAGGGAAAAGTTCTCTCAGCAAAGAAAGAGGAATTGAAGTACTTTGTTGATTTTCCCCTCACACTGATAAATTATCTATATATTATCTATATATTATCTGCTACAGAGTTCACCTTAGTGTACTTGCATAAACCTGTGTTTTCCTTCGAGCTCACATCTTGTGATAAAGCTGCGAAGATGAGCAGACAGCACTGACAGTTATGCAGGTACTTCTGTACGTGCGAGGATTCACAGCATCCAAAATATCAAACTTATAAATAGCAAATCATGCAAAATGAAAAGGAGAAGGGGCACAAGGATCCCAGCTACTACTGCAAGGTGGGATAGAAGAAAAAAACGAGCACTATCATAAAAACAAACCCCTCACATTCGGCCTCTTCGCTTTGAAACAGCTCTCCTGTAACAGCGTAAGAATCCAACAGAGAGTCCATGGTAGGTGCAGAGAGACCTCTCCAGAGAGCATTCCAGGGACCCTCTGTGACGTTCAGAACAAGCTGTTAGCACAGGCCACAAACGGGCGGCCCCTGCAGTCTCAGTGCTGCTTTGCTCCTGAACGTCTCCCACCCGAACACCCCCTCACCCTCCACATGGCCACCATCACCCTCCTCCCTCCAGGAAATCTGTCAGGAATCTGCTGCTTTAAACTCACCACAACACAAAGGCAAAGGGAGGAAAAGAGCTCTGAAAAGAAGGAAGCAACGCAAGCTTGTTCTGCAAAACAATGCTATGGCATTTTCTTGTTTTATTTTGGATTACTCTTCGTGGATCCCCCCTACCTCAGATGCCAAGGCAGATTTGGAACCTTTTCCTGATTGATCAGAGTTGCCCAGTATACTTTACATAAAAGAGAAACAGAATTTGCTCACATTCAGAAAATGAACTGGAACCATGTTCAAAACAACAGTTTTTCAGAAGTGTGTGGGTTTTCACAGCCTGAGGCAGAGGACAAAAGGTCACTAAGACACCCAGTCTGGTGTGCTTTACAACCTCTCTCACACTCACCTGCTCCTCCAAGCACAGGTTTGAGACTGACAGTGGGAAATGCAATTACCTGACCGAAATGGCAATACCTGAAGTGTTTAAGTCAGTTGGCCAGACTGCAATTCAGAGGTTTACTTTTATACAGCATTGCAATGTTCATGAAAATAACGAAACTGTGTTTTCCAAGATGCAAAGAACATTATGAGAATGTGACAGATGGATCTGTGAACTGGAAAAGCTCCTCATCAAAAAGGTCCTCTGGCAGTTCCTCATCTCCATCAGCAAAAAACGTAGGGAATGGAGGGTTTTTATTGCAGTCCTTGTACGTAGGCAATTTGCTATCTCGGACCTGAAAAGCAGGAAGGGGGAGAGCAGGGTTAATAAATCTTACAGAAGGGTTTTAGACAGTGATACACTGCAATTTAAAGAACTCAGCTTGCATGCAGAAGAAAAAACCCAACGGCATTCACATTGCACTTGTTTCAAGAATTCCAGGTATAATCATCTGTTACTTTAATATCAACCCTAGCTATCGAATTTAACATTTTGTACTCATCCTTCAAGAGATTTTAAAAAACAGCAAAACCAAACAAAAAAAAAATCCAAAGGGAATTTGTCATTACAGTGAATCAAAACCTATTCATACGAATACATTGCTCAGTATTTTAAAATGTTATTAAAATAGAAATATAGCATGTTTAAACTGTGCTTCTATCCCACAATATGCTCCTATATGACATTCCAAATTATATTATGCAGTGTAATCACCTCCTCAGCAAACAAGACATGCATTTGTATGTGTGATGCAAACTAATTATGGCAACTAATTTTCCAAAGATATGTGCATGTGCTGTGTTCAATCCCTCAGGCTATTGCAGAGCTCTTCAGTGGCTGCAGAGTTAAACATCTAAAATTCTTCACTCAGGAATCAGCGCCGAAGTTTGTCAAACTGTAAGACAGTTCATTTGTAAGAACTGTGGTGCCACAGAGAAATTCCTTTACTGACCTCTCTACATGTGGAAAGATTTAAAATCTAGCCCCTGAAACTCCAATCTCAGAAGAAAATTAGTAGCTGGAATTATCAGTAAAAAGCAGTTTTTCGTTCAGAGATACCAGCAGATAGAAGGCTGGTATCTCTGAATGAAAAAAAGAGCTACGGATTTTTGAGCAATGAAATTTGATTTAAAATTAAATTCTTCTTTTCTATATTGTTACATATGATCTTCTTCCTCCTGAGCTGTAATAATCCCTTTAAGGCACTATACTCAAGTGGATTTAAAAAAAAAAGTGCAAATAGATTAGACAAAATTTTAGTATAGAGAGGATAAGCTCTCCCTCTTGGTTTCTGGTGGGCTTTTCAAGAACAGGATGCTTGTTTTTATTTGATTGGACAAAGACCTCACATAGGACTGTGGATGTTCCACTGTACTATACGGACACAAACACACGTAGCCGACCAGGCCGAGGAGCCAAAAAGGAGAGCCAAATGAGAGAGCCAAAATGAGAGGCCAAAGAGAGAGGGCAAAAGGAGAGAGGGCAGAACCCTCTGACTTTATTTATATGTTCTTAGAAATCACCGTGGATTGGAGGTAGAAATCACCACCTCTCAATCACACTGGTTAAAGCATAAATCCATCCCATGTCTCCGCCTAGGAGAATGGAATGAAAACAATAAGGACAGTTAGCAAAAACATGGCCATGTTTACAACAGCATGCGTGAGAATGTATTACAGCAAAGAGAACCATTGAAAAACTGCAAAACTCAGGACAACATAGGACAATTCTGATTTATGCCAAAAATTAAATAAAACAAATCTATGCCCACTGAATGCTCTGTTCTGACAGCACTGTATTTACCAGATTCATATCTGCTGATACTTGAACCTTTCCCAAAGTCCATGAGGATTCCTGCAGATGGCATGGACAATAAATTTGACATTCCAACAGTTTTCTAAGGGCAGGCTCATTAAACAAAAGAAAACCATTTGCTAAGAAGGAAGGGATGAAGGGCTCTGGGTGTTGCACTGGTTAGGGTGGTGAAGCAGCTTTCCAAGTAGATTATTCCCCTTCTACAGAGGTGCTGTCTAGGGACTCCTGAACTGCCAGACCTGCACTTCCCACTGCACATCTGCAGGGAATGCACCAGGCTGAGCTTTGCTGCAACAGCTCCAGGAGCAGTGAGCTCAGAAGAAACAGTCACACAACTTCCACAATGCCACGTGAAGGATGGCATTTCAGAGATGCCATCCTTCCCTTTCAACGCTCTGTGGCTGTTTCATTTACTGCATGAAAACACATTTTAATCACTTCACTGGTTATCTATTATTTCCCTTGCTAATTTCTCCTTTACTCTCTAATCCTATTACACACCATAAGCTCTCTCTGTCAACAGCAAAACCCCCACAGTCTCTACATGGGCTAGTATTAGCAAGATTAGAATAAATTATTTTATTTATGATAACTTACTCATTTCATATGTATCTTATTTAAATGTGTTTCACGTGTAGTTTTTGTTATTTTTGATTATTTTCATCTTGAAATAGTACATGCTGTTACATATAGGCCGTTTCATTGCAGGCAGTTCTGGACATCGGGAAAAATGAAAGGAATTGAAATGTTTCTTTTCCTCCTATTTTTTTTTCCATTTCTTCTTAAAACAATTTCTTATGACAGGATTTAGCAGCAAGACATCTGCTCTTAACTGAAAGCAAATCCAACAGTCTGATCTTAGTCCTGCATTAGTTACCTAAATGAATTTAACATTTCTGTCCAGACTTACCATTGTATGAATTACGTGTTAATGCCAAGGGGCATTTTGGCGACAGTATCTCTAGTGTGATATGGAGAATTCTTAAAACAGTTTTGAGATTCTCACGAAACATCTCCAACAGACCATTGCTGCTCTCAGAGGAGCACAATACTTTTTCATTTTGCCCCTTCCAAACTCCTCAGGAGCTTGACAGATCAGAGAAGCAGATGCCACACCTGATGTTAAAAAGTTTTCTTCTGATATGTTCTTTCTTTTGATTGGTATAATTGATGCAGTATTTCTTTTGACTGGTGAAACTACTGCTCTTTTTCCACCTTCTCCTACATTCATCGCTTTCAAATACAATTTAAAGCAAAAAAGAGGTATCTTAGAGCATCACTACCAAAATGGATGAAACTCTTTCCGCTTGAAATTTAAAAAAGTTAGATATTATTATTATTATTATATTACCAGATGTTATCATTATCATTCTTATTTAAAGAAGAACTCAAATTAATTTTACACCTGAAAGTCCTGATTAGCAACTAAAACATGGCATGACGCACCTGTCTTCTCAAGAGGATTATTTAATTACTCCCTTTACATTTATGAAGGACTCAGCACACCAAAGGCTTCCTGTATCTACTAGCTCAGATTCCTGAACGATAATTTCACAACAGTGTAAGGGGCTTCACTGGTGTGCAGCAGTGGGGAAGAAGTGCAGGTGTCCAGCACAGCTCCTCCTGCTCTCCTAGGAACCTCCTGAGCACATCCCTAATAAAGGAGCAGGTTTTCATGCTGTGTTACTAAAATCCAGAGAATTTGGCTCTCATGCACGGAAGGGATCAAGCTCATAGTCCAAACTGTTGTTGCAATCCATGAAAGCATTTGCTGTGTAACTCAAATAACAAATGCTTGGCTTCCTCACTGCTGCATTAACAGCACTGTATACACAGGAGACTATACCACAGATAGATGGAATATACAGATGATGGGATAAACACTACACTGTGTTCTCCTGACAAGTCTTTTTATTAAGAAAAATACTAGAGAAAGCGGAAATGGGAGCTGTTTGGGGTTTTGTCACTACATCTTGACAAGAGTCATAAAGGGTTTTGCAGACAATTAATAAACTGCACTTATGTATGTCCCCTACACTGACAGCATAATGGGTCATATAAACAAATACAAACTCAGAAATCTATCACCACACAAGGCTTAACATGGTCTTAAACAAGCACTAAAAACTGATGCTTACATCACAACTCACATCTGTAGTGTAACAGAGCTTCAGGCTGTGCTAGCAACCACAGCCAAGAATTCAAGCTATTTGCTAAACAGAAAAATGTGTTTAAATAGAGAAAATTATTAGAAATAAGCTCCCCAGGTGTCATACATCACCTAACTACTTCTCTGCTGGTTTTGAAGCTAGACATAAAAACTGAACCCAAAAATTATATCCATTTCTGACCAGACTTATTTTGTCTTATAAGATAACCCAACCATACAAAACCCCCCCAAGCCTCCACATGACTCTAACAACGGGGCCCAAGGCCACGGGACAGAGAACAGGAAAGGACTGAAGGCATCACACTATTCCTGCATGTCCTCAGCTTGAGCAGAGGACACCCAACTCAGGCAGCAGCAGCTAGAAACACAGCACAGTAACACTGGATGTGTGACACAAAATAAGCAGGATGCAAATCACTGCAGACTTCTCTTAAAAAAAAAAAAGCAAAAAAGAGCCAAGCAAAAAAAAGCAATCTCAAGACTTAAGTTCCTGGCTCAAGTGGAACATTATCTAAAGTAACTTGCATGCTTCAGTTTAACTCAGGTCTAGCATATAAACAGTTCAGTATCTGACTTGCTAAGTGACTCCTACGGGCTGCAAGATTTGTCAAAATTTCTGCTTTCACTACAAGTGATATACTCAAAGTGATCCACATTGAATGTCCCAAGAAAATCAGATGCCTTAAAATGAGGACAGGTACAAAACACTCTCAAAGATAAACGGTAACATCCTGAATCACCTGAATACCATAGTTTATATACCATATAACACCATGGCATATACACTGTAAGGCACCTGCTTAGAAAGGGAATTAAGTCTTGTGCATCTCTCTGGAGTGACAGAAGAGAGAACTTTTGGGCAATATACTTGGGAGAGAAATGCAGAGCCATCACCTTTTGAAAGAGAAAACTATTACAGATGGTAACGAGAGGCCCTGTGATCTAAGAAGATGCCCCAGGAAGAAACAGGTCTTTCCTGAGGTGGGCTACCTTGGCAGGCCCACCACACAAACTCACAAATGCCCACTCTGCAATGTTACTCCTGTAAGAGAAAAGCTCTGTGCATTCTAGCACACTGCTGAAGTTTCTTAATTTTATTGAGAAGGAAATTCATGCTAAAGTAAGCTTTCTTCATTAGTTTTCCAGTTGGCTGGAAACATTACTTATGTCAGTTATTTACCTGCATACTTCAGTGTGCAACATCAAATGAAAGCTGATTCTAATTAAAACCAGAAATCCATTAATCCTAGTACTCTGCAATTTTATTCCGCTGAAAACAAAACTTGAAGAATTTAAGTGCTTCATCTCTGTCTGAATACAGTGCTGATGCATGAAGTTTCCAAAAATACAACATAAGAAATAAATATATGCTTTAAAGGTGCACTGTGGTTTTAATGGTTACCAAGCAACACCGAGTGGGTACGGAACACAAATGCCTTCCTCTTGGAGTCACATAAAGAGGAAAGTGTTATCCAATATTTCATTCTGGAGCTCAAAGACAGATGGATCCAAACTCCCTAAACATTAGTCCTACTTCATTACAGGCAGGTATTTAGTGAAATGAACAGTAATTATGACTGCTAATATCCCATAATTCCTCTCCCAACTACAGATCCAAACAAATATGTAACAATAGATTGAAAGTCGATATCTATAAGCAAACAAGAAGAAGAAAGGCATAAGGCATCATACACAGATGAGTGAGGCAAGATTAAATGGAGAAAAAAACCCCCCAGAAATTACAGAACCAAATAGTATTGCTCTTCCTGATTTTATAATTAAAGCTTTTTCTACTTTTTAGAGATACATTTGAAAAAAATAAAGAGAAAAAATGAATGTAATTCATATGGCTTATGCAAGGAAGAAGCCCCAGAGTGGATCCAGCAGCTCAAGGAACTGGAGTGAACTGTTGCTTGCTACATACTGCCTTCAATCTCTGAATAAGAGTGGAAACAATTTTTTGAAACCCATTTCTTAATAGCAATAATACCTACTGTTGTGTCTTTGTCTCAAAGAGCGTTATTTATTATTAGATGTCACGAAAGTTTGAGTCTGGAGCACTTTGGTCGAGATCTCTCACACACTCTATTATCTTAAGCAAGGAGCTCTAAGGGAAGAAAAGGCTCATTTTCTCCATGTGTGTTCTCCAAGCAGAGTGTGCAGTGTCTGATCAGCCAGGCAGGAATGATTTGTCTGAATGAAATCTTCACGGTGTACATAAGAATGTGCAGTATTAACACATACAGCTTTGTTTTGAAAAACAATTTCTATTACAGGTGTGCCATAAATGTTTGTTTTCTTAACTCACTTAAAATCAGAAAACCAAAATAAATTAGTTTATTGGGTCTAGTTAGAATCAAAGTTATAATCTGGGAGAAACAGGTACTGTATTCCCAGCCTCAGTGGCTTCACAAGATGTTGTATTATTGCAATAAAACCTGGGAGATGTGCGCCTGCATTTGCCACCACGTGTGGGTTTTAACCAGGATAACAAGGTGCACAATCTTTTCCAACAATTAACTCTTCCTTAAGAGAATTATTAAGATCAAAGAATAAGTCTGGGCATCAAACATTTCTCATTGTTTCAGCTACATTATGCTGCTCGTATACATACATTATAATTTAAAATTAACATCCTAAAATAAATTTCCACTTAACTAAATTTCAGACTGACAATAGAGCAACCAGGTTCATGCCTCAGGATTAGGAAAAAATGCTTTGAACACAGTTGAAGAAAAGGTCATTCAGTCCAATACACAGATAAGAAGCCAGCCAAGCTACACTCCTAATTCTTTGTAATTGATGTCACGCCTGGTAATTTTGCAGAAGTTGTCCTGAAAACTACTTTTCCTGGACATCTCTTAACCAATATTCACTATCTTGGAAGAGAAACATGCAGTGCATTCTCCAGGCTTGGGCTGGACATTACAATAAAAGCAGTTTAGAGAGACCTCGCTCAGGAAGAAAGGCCTTACTTCCAGTGAGAGAAACACAACACTAAACTTATTTTTTCTGTGGATAAAACAACTATTTGACAGCTAGGGTTGCTGCATGTCAAGCTTAGTAGCTGTGGAGTTCTGCTCCACAATTAAGAAACCAGATGTCCATAATAAAAGAGAAGAAGATAATAAACTCTGTGAAAACGTCTGAACTTGATGAACTTTTTTAGCTTTTCAAGTCCTGAATCATGGTTCCAAGGGTTTAAAACGATATATCAGATATACAGGTACATGTATATCAGAATCTTTATTGTCCTTCATGGCAAAGAAATTGGATACCCTGTACTCTATTCGGTCAGAAAGGAAACAACTTCCTCTAGGTGAGGTGTAGAATATACCTAATTAGAAAGAGAAATCTATTTTGAAAACGGCCCTTAAATAGCACTTTTCTTGCTTTGATGTGAATTATTTACATTGTAAGAACACTTATCAGACTCTTCATTGTTTCACAACTGTCTGGGAAATGGTAACAATCTCCCTGAAATTTGAAATGAACTCTGTAGACTGCCACAGAAAATAACATTGACACGTTTATACTGATTCCACAGGGAACTCACATCTTCATTGGGAACTCCAGCTGTCTCTTCCTGTACCTCAACTGCTTCTTGGAAAGGTACCTGCTCTGGGCATGGGAATGCTTTAAATAACCTCCAAAGCAGGACTTGCTGCGTTATCTCTGATCATAAATACAGCCCTAAAAGAATATTCTGGAAGTCTCACCACAGTGCCACTGGCTCATGCTAGCATTCCAAGGGGATGGATGTAGCCTGGAGACACACACCACAGGGTTTCAGGACCTGTGCTGCTGTATCCTAAGGTACGTGGGTGCAAAGTTGACAAGGAGCCACTGAGAGTGTGAGCCGCTGCCCCTGCTGATCACTCTTGCACAGAACTGATCCCACTGCCCTTTAATGCAACAGTACAGGATGGCACTCAAAAGAAACGAAAATTGCAGCCTACCAGTGTTTCTCCATTTGTAAGCAGAGCTGTAGAAAACTTAGGAGTCACTAACAGGAGTATTGAAACCAGCACACATACCTTCACCAGACAATTGGTGTGACCCGGAACAGACCCGTTCACATAAATAATGTCATGTTTGGTGTTGATCCTCCACACCTAGGAGACAGAAAAAGAAAAAATTAGACATTGAGATCTGTTCAGAGACTATTTCCAGTTTTACAAACAGTAGTCCAGCAAAGCCCAAATGGATTAATTGGCTGTGGTACTCTAGGGAAGAAAAATGTTCTGCACAGGCCTAAGCTTGCCACAAAATTCACTCACATGCCACTCTGAGTGCAGAGCTTCCTAACGCAAGAATCTGCAAAGTTTCAAAGGGCTGCTGATCAGGCTGCATTTGGTAAAGCAGCTCTTTGTTCAGCGTAACACCAGCCAAAGCTCCCAGGTCTCTTTTCCCTCCAAGAGCGACATGTTGAAAACCATGAAAAATTGAAAAACATCACAGGTGACAAAATAAAACAAATGTCCTCACGAAAATGTTACCGTGACCAGGTGTTAACTTCTTAACTCAATGAGGTGTTTAAATGAACACACGAAAAGTGAGTTGTAGTTACCAGAGAACAACAGTAGTGCTTTTTGCAAACTAGAGGTCAAAATGCTTTTTGTGCAAATTGCAGGGGTTGCCTTCAGAGACAGAGAAGAACAGCTTTAATAGCCCAGGAGCTGCGATCACCATGTAGAAATCAGAATCTGGACAGAAACTACAATTCCCTTTTGGCACATGAAAGTGAAAGGCCATGACCAGTCAGAGCTTCAAACAACCCAGATTTGGGTTGGGCATGAACAAGTGGAATAGACATGAAGACGTTAACTGAAGTCACCCAAAGCCTGATGGTCTTCCCTCTTCAAAGGCAGAAGTCAAGGGACACAGTGAAAAACACATCAGATGTGGAAGTATCACCCGAAATCCCAGTTCCCAGGGTACCACAAACACAAAGGATCTTCAGATGAGTTATTTGTAACCCACAGGAAAACAGGAGAACACGTTTGGTGCTTGGTCTTTCCCGCTTGCTTCCTTCAAGCTGCTGCTGTCTGGATTCTGGCAGAGATGACAGACAGGCCACCACTGCTTGGCAATGCCACCACCTCCTGCACACACAGGCGTGCTCAGAACTCACCTTTAATCCAAAGGATGTCCTGTAGATGTTGCCCATTTTACCAGGCATTTTCTTCCCGCGATAAACTTTGGCAGCTTTCTAGACAAAAGCAAGGCCAAAATCACCACGTTAACTGCGAGAGGGACGCTTACAAAGTCAAGAGGAGCACCAGAGAAAATATGCTGATATTTACAATGTTGAAAATACATAATATAAAAATAAACTTAATCCTGATTAGCATTTTAATCACTTCCTGCTGGAGGTGAGGTATCACTCTACATTTGTTCTGAAATACTTGACCTCAATCACAAAGTTTTCATATATACATAAATACACAAACACACACACACACACTGTAGTTTCTCTCCTCCCCTAATCCCTGAGTTTTTACACTGATGTGAATCAGATAATTTTTAATGCATGTGTTTTTGAGGATGGAATTTCCTTAGTTTCTGTATCCCATTTGTGATTGTCTGGGTATGAACTGGACAACAAAGGTGGGGAAAAAAAGGCAGGAGTAAGTGCAAGAATTTTCGATTCTACATGTTATCAAGGGATTTGTATCCTGCACCTGTTGTTCATTAATAATGTTTTTGGGGAATTTTTTAAATTCTTGTGAAAATCTTGATTTCAGGAAATCAACTGCAATGCAGTTCTAGGAAGAGGATATTGTACTGGTCAGTCCTGGATTACAAAAATGTCCAAGATGGCCAACACTAGATGGGAAAATACTATCAAGGTATTGTTTTTCCCCTACTTCATCCTTTCACCTTGTTTCCTTCCCATCATACCTGTTTCCAATACCTTTTTTCACTCTATATACTTTGTGAAATTACATACAGCAATATGGCTTAGGAAATTCTAATCTAAAGAAAAGTAATGAGTGATTATTTTGTAATGATGAATACCATCTGCTAAAATTGTGTTTGGTGTTCAAATATTTACATTCGTCGGTGAAAACAAGTGCCAGGTGTAGAATTCTTTTCCCGGCTGAAAATGGGGACTATAAATCAGTAATGCATCCTTTTACACTCTCAGTTACTCAAACTTCATTGACTGTTGCCTTTTTGCTTCTACTATTCTCTTGAGCATTATCAATCCTTTTTTAATTTTTATTTTCATTTCTTTAAGAAATTTACAGAACGTTCACATTCAGTACTGTGACTCAACTGATCTTAATTAAGTTTGCAAAAAATTCCTCTTAGTTCAGTCTAAATATTGTACAGCCTTCGTAAGACAAAGCCTAAAATTAACCTGCTCAAAGAGCTTTTATACTAACATTATTTATAGTTCGAAATGTGAAACTATGACTCTCTTCTCTGCTTAGAAATGCAGAGAAGCTTACACACTTTTGGGAATAATTCCCTATTAAATTATGGGGATCAGTTCATTAAGCAGCTACACAAGGTGATGAAAGGAACCAGAGTTCCAAGGGACGGTACAATATCTGCAGTATAAAATAACAGGCAAATCCTTTCCAATCTATTAATGCTGTGATAAAAGCTTCTTAGAACTCTCTTTGAAGCATTAAGACCATTCCTCTCACTATATTACAAAATATGCCAATTTGCTCCGTTAAAATACGTGCGCTCACCAGGTGTTGGGGAAGCTGGAA
>VYZT01006657.1:30650-51196 GCA_013400735.1 Pomatostomus ruficeps | reverse complement strand
GAGAAAGGAAAAAATAATAGAAACACATGCTTTCTTTGGAAAATGCCATTTTGTCACTATTTAATTCAAAACTGGAAAAGAATATATGGCATTACACCAAATTCTGGGCAACAAAGCTGTAGCCAAGGACAGCCTCACGCTGTATTCACTGATATCCAGTCTCTATAAATATATAAATGGGCACCTGCTCAAGAACACATGAGGCCAGGGCTCAAGAGGTGGTTTTCTAAAGGACACGTAACTATCCAAATTTACTTTATTATTTGGGGCTGGAACTCACATCTCTCCTTAGGTAAAGAGGAAGAACGTAACAGTAAAACCTTGTGCATATCTGAGATAGATTTATTCAAACACTGTTGCATCAATTTCATGTTTCACAGGTGGACAGTGTTTATGTGGAAACCCATATGAGATTTTTCTTATAGGGGAGCATGTGACTTCATTATTGGGATTCTGCAAACTGAGGCTCATACTCCTTTCTAAAATTATAGCTTAAAAATTCAGCTCTGCAGTCGAAAAAGACATCGCTTCCCTTTAAGGGGGATTCTTTCAACAAGGCTGCCTGCTTGTGTTCGTCTCCTTGCCAGTATTTGTTGGGAGCAGCAGTGATGCTGGGAATAGAGAAGATGAGGTGTGTGCTCCACCCAAGCACTCTGCACACCAGGTTATGTGTCCCTGATATGAGGAGTTTGCAACTCAAGCCCACATTGAGAAAGTCTGGGGAGCAGGCATTGCTCACAGCTCATCAGCCACCCACCTCCACCATGAAAGAGCCCACACGCACCATTTGAGAGACAAGACATATAGCAAGATCTCTGCTTTTTTCTGCACTTTCTGTTTGATGTGGGCACAAAAATGCTGTGTTGCAATTAAGCCCATTTCTTTGAGGGTGAGACTACGCCTCTGCCTGCCTGCACTGTTCAGCTGGTACATGAGCTGATGTGCACTGCAGGCATGCCAAACCACCGCTGCCTTTGCTCCACTCAGACAAGAGGATGCTTACTCCAATAGGACTGAAGTACCACTAGCGAAAAACTCCCATCCACTTTAAAGCCAGTTGTGGACCAGAAGCCAGCCCTTTGTTCCATGAAAAGGTCTGCTGAAATAAAGTAAATTAACAGAAAGAAAATAAAAGTAAATTGACAAATTACAGCAGTATCTGTGATTTACTTTAAAAAGGTAGCCAAATTCAGGGAGTTAAGGGTATTTGTCAGTGAAGGTTATTTTCTTGCTATGGAAAGAAAACTAACCACTATGGAAAGAAAACCTCCTTTGCTCTTGTATCTCATCTCATTCTTCAAGCCTGCCTTCCTTCCTGTTTTTCTTAACACCCCATTCTTGAACATCTAGCAGATTTACTCAGTCATCTGGCTGCGGCAGCCACAAGTTGCTCTATTGTCTCAATAGTGAACTGAAGCAAAAACCTATTCAGTCCCAGACTACAGGGTGGCTGCGCTGTGAAATGTCAGCTAAAACACATCTGACTACAGTGACAACTGAGATACAAAGGCAAGGAGAAACCCTTCCACCACACTGCCTGCAAAAGCTGCCTATTCTTTGTTTATTGCTTGCAACACTCTCCTATGGTTATCTGAAAAATAGCTGTAAACCCCCAGTGCCTGCTGCCAAAAGGCTGGGCAGAAATTTCCAGACACAGCCAAAATGAGCGCCTTCTGTTGAACACAGAAAGAGGACCTGTCACCTCAGCAGAGTTAGAACCTTACCCACAGCCAGTTCTCATTAAGGGGCTCTGGCTGCTGCACTCAACCCATGGCCTAACAGCACAGGGTTCTCAGACTCTCCCCAGGCCTCCACTGGCATGGCCAAAGCAGGGGCAGGCTAAGCTGAGAGTTGCCCTGCTCCGGGAATAGGATGCTCTTCTGGACCAGATTTTGCCCCTGAAAACCTGTGTATGATTTATTTCTGGCTCTGTCCATCATTTTCACTGATTCCTTCTGCAAGCTGCTAGCAGCCATTTCACCCCTCTGTGGTTTTGGTTCCTGCATTGCCTTTTAATGTTGCCATAAAAGGAGTGCAATTGATGTATCTAAGACACTGTTTTGTACCAGCAGTCAACTATCCACAGGATAATCATTTAGGGGAATTCCTCCTTTATGTATGCTTTACACACACACCATCCACCTTTACAACTTAGCTCTAAAGGGCTCCAGGTCACCTGTCAAGGAAAAGGAGAGAGTCAGAGAATACATTATTGTGCTCCCGCGGTTAAGGTGAAATATCCCATGTTTATAACACATCTCTAACATCAGACAAACAACTAATGCAAAGGAGCTCTAGCACACAGCACTATACTGGGACTGCTTGAATACTGGAGGGATCTTAGCCACAAAAGGTATAGCTGTCTTTTATAAAATTAACCTTCCTACATTTTTAGGATTTCACACCTTCTAACAAAGTATGTGGTCATTCAGGTGATGAGTTACAAAACTATGTACAGAAATCATACATCTAGTCATAGTGGTGAAACACAAGAGATATTAAAGAAATTACTCCTTTCAGCTGAACACACATGCACACACAGAAACTAAATTATGCTTGAATTCCCACTGGTAGTCTGATGATAATTTATTATACAGTAAAGTAATGTTTAAGCTAGCATTTAAACTGGGACATTTTAATTGCAGATAAACACTTGGTAGCAAAAAAACCACCACCCCAGTCCTTTCACTAGATATTAAGTTTTTGATGTCAGCAGGCAAGAATGTTTTACAAGCAGGAACAACTCAGTTTTCAGGATGACAGTCAATCATCTGAAAAAATCAGTTCCACTTGCTAAAATAAGTTGAAGTGGTTTAAATGAATGCAGAGCTAGGACAAACAAGAAGGACATTTTTTGTTAAATGTTTATCCTTGTACAATGTGCAATTGTTTTGGGTTCTGGATTTCTAACATTATCACCAAACCACAAAAATAACAGACATATTTTAGTTTTTCTATTAAAAACTCTCAAGATCACATCAGTTCTCATGCAAAACTCAGAAAAATCACTGTATCACTATGGAGACAGCTCACATGTTCAAACTGAATTCACCTGTGCTACACTAGCTGGTGGGCTGGTAAAGTCTTGGATGGGGTAAAAAACACATCTGATGAAAGGGACCATTTGATTTCTGCTTTGCAGCAGATTAGCAAAGACTGCCCAGTAGAGCATTTGCTTTACAGTCTTACGGGCTGAATAAACACGAATTATTTAGACAGAGCTGAAAGTGGTGCTTAGCTCAAAAGTATGCTAGGAGTTGGGATTAGTCATCCAAGATCTTTATTCAGTACCAAGTAAAAATTAGGCACCCAAAACCAGGATTCATAAGAAGCAGCACTCCACTTCCCCCTTGCCAACAGAGGAGGAAGAGAACGAGGGAAGATGTGACCCTCTTACTCTCACACAGGCAGGTAACAACTCCCCACTGCCTGAACTTGCAGCCAAGTTTTTACAAAACCCCACAGGGCACCAGTCCTTCCCTGTCCCAGGCCTACGACTGCTGAGCTGCATGAGAGACTTCATGATTCAGTCTCTGCTTTCAGAGAATCTGACTTCCACCCTTCCCCTGCCCTGTCTGCAGGGCATGCTGACATGCTAAGGTGGAGGCACTCCTGGAAGTGAAACCCAGGTGCTGGGGGAAAGGTATGACCTACCAAGACCTGGGGGACCTCTGGGCTGGGAGTAAATCATTTGCCGGAAGAGCCCACCTGAGGCTGTGGCTGCCATGACAAATGATCCTTTTATTAAATACCATAGTAAATGGGCATATGAACTTGTAAACTTTAATGGCATGGAACTAATGCAAACCCTCAGGCTGCTATTAATCATGCTTCCATTCCAAATAATTTAAAATTTAACTATTTGGTTTTGTTATTTTCTTTCAGATAGTGGATATCAGATGAAAGGTATTCAGCTGGCTGATTAACCATCCCTTTGCTGGCATACCTGCGAGGATCCCACTAGCACAGGAGAGGTACAGCAGCTCTCTCAGGAGATATTTGTGTGTACCTGTCAGCAGGCAGTAAGGTTCCAGCTACACACCTGAAACACATCCTCCCACCCTTCAGCAGCAGCATGGTAATTAATACCTCTACAGCTGAGGATTTGCAGCTGCTCCAAGAAACTAAAACCTCGTAGCTGCTTGCATCCTTATTGACTGTATGATCCCTAAGATCCTCCTTGGTTTTGCTCTCTAAGGTAGGTTTGTAGTCTGCAGGCTGCTGGGCTAAGTGGATGCATTGTACACAAGCATTTCCCATCAAATGTGAATGTCCTGCCTAGTGAATGTCACCTTGTTCCCAGCCACAGAGCAAAGGGTGTCCTCACCTACCCTCCTCCCAGTGTCCTGTGCCCCTTTCTCATGCCCCTCTTAATTTACTTGTTCTGGGACAGAGACACTCCTTGTCTTTTCAATATGCTTTGATATATTAGTTCTTTTTAGAATGGCCTAGACCTTCTCATTTTTCTCCCAGACTTCTCTTCCTAATGAAAAAAGTATCTACTAAAGAGAGGAGAGTTTTGAGTATTCTCCTCTGGGTTCCTACACCTTGCATGCACAAGAACACCACTGCCTTTATTCACACAGCCCATCCTCACAGGCTAACTACATTAACCCCTCTGCATTAGCAAAATTGCTAAATATCCCCTGAAACAAGAAATAAAAAATCAAAGCTGGTAGCATTGTACACTGACTTTCTCTTGCAGCCCAACGGAGTGGAGCACACCCAAGCCCTGCTGCCTGTCCTTGCTCTGCCAACACTCACACCAAGGTGACCTGAGGCACCCATGGGACTGGCCTGCCCTTCTGTTGGAAGATTTGTCCCTCTGGAGAATGAGCCTATCCCAGAGCTACATTCACCTTAACCTCTGAGGACTCAGCTGTAAGAAATGAATGTGCTGGCACAGCAGGAGATCTCAGACTTGAGGTGTTACTGATTGCCATCTATACTGGTCTTTTAGAAGACTTGTCACTTGAATATCACAAAGTTAGACCCTGCCCTGCTGTCATTCAGAATCACTTTCACCATACCAATACCCCAAATGAGTTCAAGAAAGCTTCCCTGGACCACCTAAGTGTGGGAGCTGCCAGTGTGGAGGCAACATCTCTTCTGCTCTGGTGCTCTCAAACAAGGAATTCACATTTCTGGCCTTGAAGAATTGTTCTTCCTTTATGTCCCTAAAGAAAACAACGTATGGCTCCTTCCCTGCAGCTCCTGCCACCCTCCTAATCAAACTCTCTGATTGGCTCAGACAGAATTCAAACACTGGACTCTTAGCCCAACCCGTGTTACCACAGTGGGAGTGTACCAGCATAGGTGAGAACCATCCACAACCCCCAAGGTCTGAGGCTGGTGCATCCCATCAGCCGCCTAGCAAGTGCAAAACAGCTTCCAGCTGCCTGCCCAGGACCCTGCTGCTGGCTGCAACACCATCCTGGCATGGGACAGGCTCACCCAAACCTCCTCTTCGTGCCTTGTCGAGGTGAGTATTTTTTCAGTCAATAGGGAAACTTCCAAATCAGTGTTATTTTCATAAGATACCCAAGGAATAAGACTCACAGAAAAAAGTAGCAGGTGCTAAAAATTCTCTTAAGCAAAGTTATTTCATTTTTCAAGTGTCATTTTATTCAAAATGAGATACAGAATCTACCTTTTCCTTCATTCAAACGTCTCAGAGCCCAACCTGAGGATCATTCTATACCAGTACAAAAAAATCCTATCAATTTACATTAGAATAGTATCTCAATGGGACAAATTAGCTTTTTAATTACTAGCAATGCAAATGGCATGGAGAAGCACTAAAAACAGAAAGAGGCTATGAATTTTGCAGGCGGACATATTTTTCACACGTTATTAGTGGAAAATAAGGTATATATCTTAGCAAGTATTTTAAAGCATGCCATACCCATAAATGTCTGAGTTCCTGTTTAGTAAAGTGGAATGTGAATATCTGTGAAATCCAAGTAAAAACACCTGGCTATGGAAAATATACAACATATCCATGAAGATCAACTCTAAACTTTTACATTCCCAAAGAGTTCAGATGTTACTATTTCCAGTTATACATACAGTTTTATACTATCTCCTACATGGTTTAACACCACTTCAAAAATATGCTTAGATAGGCTAGAAAAACGAAACAAATCCACTGGAAGAGAGAAGAATAATTCCTTTCTCTCACTGTCTTTTATGACATCTGTTATTGGCAAATAACTATTACACTGTAGTTTTGCCTAAGACCCTGACGTGGATGACACTGGTCTTTCACATCACTGAGAATGCATTAACTGCAGGGAAAAAAAAAACAACCTGTCCGCTATATTCACCAAATTTGGCAGTCCATAGCTCAATACTCCTCTTACAGAAAACAAAGACACTCCCATTAATTCCAAGGGGTGAAGGGTTGCTTGTGAAAATCCTAAATATGTTTTACTAATAGAATTCATTTTGTTAATAAGCTGGCATGTGAAACGGTTTATTCCGGCTGCTGAAAGCAGCTTGTGGTTTGCTTTTATTCTTTTGAACACAATTAGCAAAGCACTCCAGCAGCTGAATAGACCCATTCATTTGAACAAATTATCCCCTGGCAGGGTTTGGGGGTTTTTTTCCCCCCTTTAAATCTCCTCAAAACTCTCTCCTATCCCTATGCAGTCAGAAGACACAAAAGACTGCCTGACATTAATCTCGCCTGCCTGTGCCTGAGAAAGACAAGTGAGAAGGACACTGCTGAGTAAGTTACATTTTCAGCATCTAAGCTACAAGACTGAATTGCTCACTTCTCCCAACCTTATCTAAGCTGGTGTGCAATCCTAATTAAAAGGCTGACGTAAGGAATACACACAGGGAAGAGTCTGGCACGGATGTTATGGATGAGATTATAAACTTTATGAGCACAGCTACCTCCCATGTAGCTTTTGTAGTTAACTGTTGGAGCTAGAAAGGTTGCTCTTCAGTGCACTGTTTCTCCTTTCAGAGGGCTGAAAATGTTAAATAAAACAGAGTTCCCCTTCCTAATAGGGAGTAGCATCTTGCTGATCTAATTAATCTACACAGCTCATTCTTTCAACTGAGGCAACTTTACTGGCAAATCAGGCTCCAGTTTCCTTCTCCTGATGCTCATTTGCAGGGTGAAAAAGGCTGTGGGTAGGATAAAACCTACGCATCCAGCTCGTGAACAATGCTGTTATGTAGTTAACACAGCAGAAATATTTGTTTAATTAGTTACGTTTTCAGCTTTTAAATGAGAAGAAAAAACAAGCCATAGGTGGTCTGTAACCTCAGAAGAGCAAATATTCCTGGCTGTAAAATCATCTGAGCTCAGAATACTGGGTTGGACATAAAAAAAGCATTTATTGAATCCTAGGCCTGAGTCAGGAACAGAAGGTGCATTAAGAAGTCCCAAACGGCACCCGACCACCAATTCATTAAGTGTTCAGCATTATTTAATAAAAATGGCTTATGCATATACTTTAACTGAAACACTGTTTATTCATAAACATTTTTAACTACAGTATGTGTTGGGAATTATTCACACACCAATTTAGAGACAGTTTTAAATTCTTCCTCCAAGTAATTGCATGCAGTTCCCACTGCTGTCTGCCTCAACTAGGCTATAGGTCTACAAGCAGAGCTTGCCCTGTATTTTTCAATTATGCCAAGGATCTTAGCTGGTTTATAGAAACCAGGACTCCCTGCTGTTAATGTCTTGTTAATGTACTAACATTACAAAAGTAAGAGAACTGCCATCATTTGTACAAAAGCATTAAAGCGATTCTACTGCATGCCTGAACCCCAAATTTGAATAGATTTTTGAAAATATTCCTCTTTTTTTTGCTTATTTTATCAGAGAGGTCGATCTTCAGGTAGGCACAAAATAAAGTGGTCAGGCTTTCTACAAAACTACAGGATGTCTCTTGGAAAAACATGAGACACTGTTGAATGCTGAAACAATGGGTGAGCAGATTTAATGCTTCAGCCCACCGTTCTTTGGGTTACACTCACGTGACTAACTGCTTTCACACTCAGACTGGTGAACAAGAAAACTAACAGTATTTGCTAATGGACTCAGGCAGCTGTTGTAAAGAGACAGTGCAATGGGACACTGCAGACAGGGAATCATCATTGCCCCATCCCATGCAACCCAAATATTTCTAAGATGCTTTCTCAGAACCTCTCTGCCACTCTTATTTTCAATGCTGTCTAGTTAAAAGGTGCTTAAGAAAGCTTTTTACTTCACAAGAGAGATTCCTGGAGAAACTGTCTTTTCCACACTTTCCTGCTCCCTGACAAGGCACAGGTTCTTCCACCTTCCCCACTTCCACAGCGTAACATCCATACAGAAACAACAGAAACTTCTGACCTGGGAAAGACGTACCCAAAACACGTTTTTCTCTTTTCTGTGTGATTTCACAGCTGGAAATGAAGACAGCCAACACTCTTTGACCTGTTACTCCTCCAAGGGCCATATGTGTTCTGCATCTGGCAGTGGGACAGCTGCTGCTTTAGGACTTTGCCCTTTCTGTCTCCCTTATCTTTCCTTCTGTCATCTGCTTATTTTCCATTTTTATTATATTCTTTTTTGGTAGATAATAATGCCTTTAGGATTAGTGCTGGCAAGAGGCCAGGACAAAATGGCAGCACTAAAGACTTTTGTTTGAGTTAGGGTCACTGTGAGATAATTTAGATCATGGGCCTGGGGCCCCATTTTCCCATGACACTGGAAAAATACACACAGAAAAGCAGACATGCTGAATGCTTCAAATCCAAACCTCCCTAAGCACCTCCTCTTGGGACACAGCTTGCAGAAAAGAATGACTACATTTCAACACCCGTGGATAGGACTTGAGATGGGCTGTACTATTGATTATCTTTCCACATAGTTTTTGTTTTCAGGAGCAGAATCCAGTAGAGCAAAATCCATCTCTGTCACTTCCCACTCACTCAGCTCAAGGACTTTTCTCTCCCAATCTTCCCTTGGAGGACACAGCCTTGTCTAATGCACACCCAAGCCACTCTTCTCCCATGTTGCCAAAAAAAGCACTCTTAATGGGTGCCCACTACTCACAAATTTTTCAGAGGGGAAGGAACTGGCCTTCAGTCTGGCTTTTTATTTTTCCCTATTAGTTTTTAGAATGGATTATTTTCTTAATCCTGAAGGCTGCCTCGAAATGTTTCTCCTCTGAACAGGGCAGCAGGACAATCAGCTAAGGGAATATGATGCATCTCTTTCCCACTGTCCAAAGTGGGGAAATATGTAATTCATCATAAATGATGTAAAGCAAACCAGAAAGTTAAAGTTCACACGCTGTAAAGGAAGAAACACAACTAAGGGCTTCTTTGCTACACTCAGCCTAACTCTCCTGCAGACATTTTATTTTACCATTATTAGAAGGCTGTGAAAAAGCAGGTAGGGGAGACCCTAATTTGCTCTCCCCTAGATCCAGTTTTGGTTGACCAGAACAGGGCTTGTATCTATGCAGCCCCCAAACAGGGTTTGCAGTGGGTCCCCACCATAAAGAAGAGAAAAGCGTCTTCTTGCCTGCCTCTAAACTGCCCACAGACAGCATCCTGAGCTCTCAGCAATACAAGGCTTTTCTTATCTGGGGAGAGGCCACACTGCCCAGACTAACAAAAACAATACAGCAGATGAATGCATCTTTAGTATTTAAAAACATGTTTCTCACCAACCACAACCTGCACACAGCAAATTTTCAAAGGATATAGTTTGCTTAGTAACATCTGCTAAAGGACACATAGAGAGAAAAGGGAGAGACAGCACAAAATGAAGTCCCATGCCTTCTTCAGAACACAATTAACATGTTCTTCAGAGAGCAGCACTTTGAAATTGTGAGTTGGGGTTTCTCCACTAACCCAAGACAAAATATGCCAACAAAAGACTATGACTAGATTTTCAAAGTATCACAGGAAAAATATAAACCACTGTTGTGATTCAAATTTAACATTTTAAGTAAAATATTTAAATAAAATACATTCAAGTTCTAAGAAGCACAAGTTTTCTAAAGGTAGCCAAAGTTATGCCATAAACTGTAGGAAAGGTTATTCATTCTTTAACACCACATGCAAGCACAAGCTGTTGAACTAAAGATGATGCCTCCACCTGTGATGGATACAATGTTTAAAGCAAAGAGATGAAGTGTGTGTGTCTAAGTGGGAGCTGGAAAAGAAAAAGTTTGGATTGCTTTCTTGAGTTTCAGGCATTAATTCCTAGCTCTCATTTCCTACAGCTAAGGACTGACCAAACCCTCTTCAAGCCTCTTTTCTTTATAAGCTTATTTGGGAAGTTGACACTGCACCATGGAGAAGGCTGACTGTCTGGGAAGTACTTCTATCAGCATGCAGAAATCCCTCCAGGTATGTGCTATACATTCCTGCTTCCACAGATGACTTTTCTATGAAAATGCCTAATGAACTACCTTAGCAGTAGCTCAAAAGCAATCTTCAAAGGTATTTTCCTCCTGCCTTTTGAGAGGTTAAAAAAAAGGTATGCTTTCCAACATCCACCTCTGGAAGACAGTGGCATTCCCCAAGGCTTAAAACAACTTGCAAAGACTCTGCTGATATATTTGACAGCTCAAAATAAAAAACAGCAACTACTTAAATATGCCTTCATGGGAAATAAGACCACTTTTCTCCTTCACATCAGGAATGACTTCATTAGATGCAATATAGACTGTAGCTTTCTGAGATTAGATTCTAAAAAAAACCCCTAAATATTGGGAGAAAACAAAAAAGAAGGTGTATTTCTATGCCTGTTAAAAAAAGAAAACTTATCAGCGGTGGAGTGAGAGAGACCTGTCTCTGCCCAGCCTTTCTGCTGATGAACTAGGGGATGAGCACAGGACAACTGGCCATGAATGGTGGTGCACAGATGGAGTGCACCTGGACCAAGTTTATTCTTGCATTATCCACCAAAAGAAAATTGTATGTGCAACAGCACAATTTTGCAACTGAGCCGAGGTGATTCTGTCCTGATAAGGTCTCACTGCCACTTCTGCTTTAATTAGGAGCACGTTTTTAAAGATGTTATGATCTGAAGACTGTCATCAATTACTTACGTAGTCATCCTCATGAAGTCCTTGCTTCTGAACAGAATTTTTCACCTCCAGGGAAAACTTCTCAAACTCAGGCTTCACAGTCCTCAGCAGAGTGACAGTTTGGAGGTATGAGTATGCTTTCTTGGCTTCAAGGTCATGTTTGTCTCCTCTTCTCCAAGAGCCGTTTCCTAAAGGGGAAAACAAGCATATTTCCAAACTAGGTACCATTATGGGATTCCTTTTTCTACCCAGAAGTCCCCTTTTCTGATCGCTGGGGAGATGGTAAATTACAAAGGGGACCTAACGCTTCTTCAAGGTGTGCAGGAAACTGGGCAGCGAGGAATAGCTGCTAAGAAGTAAATGTGCAAAGCAAAGGACAACTCTATCCCCATGCTGTGTTTGCTTATTTTAAAAGGGTGGGATAAATCCTAAGTGTGAGACAGCATCTTGGACCAAAACACATACGCTAGACCTCAAACACAGAGATATTTAAGTCAGAAGAAGTGAGGGAGGATTCAAGCACGAAGTTTTTGTTACACATCACTCCTCTTGGACAGTCAGAAATGCATCAGTAAAGTCAAGTGCATGATCATCACCCTGAATGCGAGGCAGATGGTGCAGTTCTCCCACTGCGGTCAAGGACAAAACCATGCGTGCCAAGGCTGTCAGACCAGCCCTGCTTTTAATGGAAAAGGAATACATAGAAAGAAAATGGAATCTTGCGCCTACGCTGTATTTACACGTGTTTCACGTCACAGCAAGGGAACAATTTAACTCAGACCACCAGTAAAGAAACCACAGTTTTAAAAAGCAGGATAGCTGACTGGTTTATTAGCAGAACAGTCTTTGTGACAAACAGATCCTGGCCTTAGCAGGCACTGGGAGCCTGATCCAAAGCTTCAGGAGGTCAGTGGAAAGGTTCATACTGTCCTGGAGCAGATTTTGTTCTATTCAATGCAAATGATAACTAGAAAAAGGCTAGGGAGAACAATGGTAGCCCTAAGCAGTGTGCCTTTAAATGCTTACAAGTAATTAAAAGCTAGACAGTCTATTTTTTGAGCAACAGTAACAAACCCCATTATGGCTAAATGAGCCAAGACAAAAACTAATGCTAAATTCCCAAGGTGACCTGGAGGCACATGGGAACCTGAAATCAGAGAGGATGTGGGTATTTTTCATGGGTTGAGGACCACGGTGCCATCCGGACCAAGAGAAGCAAGTTGTTTGGGAGCAGAGATGTTAAGGGAAATGGAATCCAGGTATCAAACCCATGGCGCTCCTTGCACAGTGCTTTCCAGCTGCATCACGTGGCTGCAAGAACAAATTCTTGGACAGACCACTTCTGCCCCTGAAGCAGGTGAATAAAAGCAGGTGAAGAGAACCATTTTGTCCTCCCAGCACCATGGCACTGCTGCTGCAACTTAACTGGAGACTTGCTCTGCTTCCTCAGAGAGCACAAGGGAAGGAGGAAAGGCCCTGCACTTCTCTGGGGGTAAGTCCTTTCTCCTGCAGCTTTTGGGTCCAGGACAGCTCCTGTCAGTCCCAGCACAGAGCAGGAGTGACAGGAACACCTAAGCCTTTTCACCTCTCTTTTGCACCCCAGGAAAGCCTTATTTACCACCCAGCACCACCTAGGACTGTAATCTTCAGACATACCATGAACTTTGCTTCCTTTTCTTTTTTTGCTTTTTTTTAAGGGATTTAATATTTTTAGAAAGAAGCTCTAGATACCTATGCCTTGGTTTAGGGATTTATTTCTCAATACAAGGTCAAAATCACTTACACAGCACCCTGTTCATCACACCCAATGGACACACTGGAGACCAGCTAACATCCCACCGTCTGGTTTTGCCACTCTTCCCTTCAGTGTCTGCCCCTGTCCTCTTTACTGCTTTCAAAGAGAAGGAAATGCACATCTGGCAATTGTAAGCAAGAACATCTTGCTACCTTCTCCAAAAGAGAATATAAGCCTAGCAGGAGCCTCAAAGCTGAAAACCTTCTGCCCCAGCTGGGTACCTGCATTTCAGACGTGCAGGATTCAAGAACCACAGCAGAGACTACAACATGGAGAGCTTTGCTATAGCTTTGCATTTGCAAATGCAAACAGCTAAAAAGCATGAGATTATAGACACAAAAAAATAAATTCAGAAAAAAAAAAGAAGATAGTGATGGTAGAATGTAACTTTCTGTCCTGGACACTATACATGTTTCTTCTTTAAATCCTGACACTGGGACTGTGGAAGGTTCACTTGCACAACAGTGTTCCTAGAATAATTTACATATTTAAATTCCTTCATGGATTATTTTGTGGGAGGTCATCTTGTTACAATACTTGGGTACAATTATTGCAATCTTGACATTTAATAAGCCTGGTCTGAAAAATTAGAAATATTCAGAATAGAGGGCAACAACAAATTGCAATAAAGTCATCTGAACACAAAGACAGTGCCAATTGCCCAATCACACCCACTCTTAGGTTTTATGAAATACAAAACCTAATATCTCCAGAACCTGGGAACAAGGATTTTTGGGGGAATTTCTCTACACTTCTCTTGTGTTTGCTTTTCACATGCAATGACCATCTGCACAAAAGTCAACTTCTGATGCACAGTCATTTCACTCTACATGGGAAACAAATCCACAAGAACAAAAACTGGTTTAAAACAAATGTCAGGAAATGCCATGTTCTAACTACACTACATCAGAAGTCAGAGAGCTTTCATTAACCCCTCAGAAAAGCTACAGGAACACAGAACGACCTCTGATGCAAAGGAGGGTGGTGATGAGGCTCCCACCTTGGTTTTGATCTTGTTCTACAACTTTATCTTTTAGATATTTGAGTGATTTTCTTCTTACCTGGCAAAACTTGGCACCCTTTAGCTAATCTTGATGACATATGTAACAGTGGCTGTATTTCGGTATATATCTAGATCTCTAAAATTTATACATTTACATACTTTCATTATACAGTGTGTCACACAGCACAGTTTACTGTGAAATAATCTCAGAGGTGGTAGATGGGTAACAAAGTTTATGCAAAAGAAATTATGATTAACAGATTCATTTTAAAAAATTATCCTCTTTTGAATTTAGCTGTTTCTGTTGGTCAGCCTTTGCAGCTTAAAGAAAGTAAACCCCCAAACTGTTCCTTTTTCCTCAACTTCCACTTGGTTTCTAACTTGAAATGAATTTGTTATTGTAGTGGATTAGTTAAAGCAGTCTTCAGGGAGGAAATTATTTTCTCTACATCTGCAAAAGAAGCTGCTCTTTCAAGAGCCATGCTTCAACAAAACTTTCCCCAGCTTCAGTCATCTGATGTTTGATCTCAGCAAACAGATTGCTCCGATATTACTTTGAATTTAAGTGAGACAGCTGTACCAGCTGAAAGCAGGTATAGTCCCTGCCATATACTGATGTAACATGCAGTTACAATTATATTCTGGCATATAGGTATATTAGGTATATTTTAAAAATGCATCTAATTTACATTTTGAAGTCATGTTTTAGTTTGATAAATATGACCCCTTTTACTTAGGGGTGTAAACAGCCACTTTTATTCACTCTGCTCTAGAAAATCTGGACTGCCTGTGTCCCATTCAGTGCTTTCCCTTTAACACAGTATGGCTGAATATTTTTGCAGACAGAGTCTGTGATCAAAAGATAAATAAATTATAGGTGTGGATGCCCCATCACAGAGATGATTTCCAGAGACCCAAACCTTGCGGCTGCCCATGGTGCTGGCTGTTGCTAACTACTCCTTCCAGCCATCTGCTCAGACCACAGGTCACCAGACTGCCAGGAATGCCCCTGCCCTGAGACGTGGCAGTCACAAGGCTAGGGATGAGGTAAGTCACCTGGACCTGAGCACACACACTTCAGAATGGGGCACCCACACCATAACCAGTGTCTCTTTCTGGTGCTACTTCCCTGAAAAGTAATTAAATTACCCCTGTAGCATATTTGACATCTTGTGACCACTCAGTAGCAGCTATAGCCAAAAGGTCTGTTTTATTTCCTGCAACACCATATCCCAAGTGGAAGGTAACTGCAACACCAGGGAGAGACAGTGGTGTTTCCTGGGACTTGGTGCTGTGTGTTTTGAGGCTAACAATTCTAAAAATACTACCAAGCTTACAAAAGACTTTGCAACACACTTGGGCAAGAAAAACATTACCATATGATGAGCTGTTGAAGAGTTCAATATTGAAGAAAGCGTAGTCCCCGTTGGTCATTCCTTGCCGATGAGCAGCCAACATGATGTTCCTGATAGTGTCACCACTGGCACACATGATTACAACTGGAAGAAAATGAGAAACATAGATAAGAAGCAGCTCAAGAACTTCAGAGAACAAGCTGTGAAGCAAGAATGCTGCCAGAGACTGTGACCCCAGCTGTCCTCCCGGTTTTGCAACAAACATGAAAACGTAGATTGCAAACAAAGCTGATTTCCCAAAGAGCTGACAAGACAGGTAGTGAACACAGAGGCCTCCTCCTCCCTTGTCTCCTCCGAAGATAACTAAACAGAGCCTCTATGTGATCTGGTTTTTTACCCCTGCAAAATGTGCTAAGTTCTGGCTCCAGATTTCTTTACCTGCATGTATTTGTAGACCAGACCACAACCACAAGCCTCTCTTGTTATTTTTAAGTGGATATAAGTATAAGATGGACAATTAAATTGATGCCATGACTTTACCATTACAGTTTTCATTCCACTGAACAGCTTGCTGTAGATTGAACTCACCTACACCTCAGCTATCTTGTATTCAGGTATCTGGCCTAGATTTTGTTGCCTCTCTGTACTTAAGGGACATCTGCACCTGTGCAGTGAGGGCAGTGGTATGAATCTTTCCAGAACATGACTTCCTCTCCAGAGACCATACAATAAGCCTAGGCAACAACCTTGGATGGGATGCTTAATGTCAATAAATGGAAAAAACAAGCACTGTTTTATAAACACAAAGACTAAAGGTGGGTACAAACACCACAGAGCCCCATTTACCACAGACCAATAGCTAAGCAGGGGCTCTGCTGCTACAATGGGACCTACAAGCCCACAGGTGTGCTCTGTGTGGGCACCGTGATCCAAACTGTGATGACTGTGGTTAGTAGGTCTCTTCCCAGATCTGCTGGGCAGGGGGATTAATCCCCTTGCTATTCCTTCCTTCTACAAAAGGAAAGCAGAAGCTTGTGTGAGGTCTTCAACAACAGGGAGAGAACTCCCACACAGAGTAAATTATACCACAAGCTTTTATAGAGGTCCACAAGACAGCAGGTGTGAAGCTATTGATATCAGAGGGAGCAGCAAAGTATTTTATCAGTGTGTGCTTCGGGACTGTGTGCTACAGTAGAGGCATAAGGGATCCTGTTAGGACAATGATTCAAAACTGACTGCACACACGTTTCCAAGAACGCCGTCACGCATGGCAGAACTCAAAAGCTACAATACTGTACGCAAGTATTTTCAACCCAACAATAAAAATGAATCAAAACCGCATTCGGCTTTTCTGGGTGGAAGTGTTTTCTATTATAAGAAATGAAAACGCCAAACAGGCCAAATCTTTTCACACACAATGAATCTTCTCCCATCGCCTTTCTGGTTGGATGCCATCACAGGCATAAACCTCCAGATGTGCCACTGGGGTGAGTCATGTTCAGTGCAACCCCATGCTTCAGGAGAGTTACACCATGCATAGCTCTGTCCTACTGATTATGGTAGAGTAATATAATAATTTCCAGAGCAACAGAGCAAGACGTATTTCATGACCATTGTGAAGTCTATTAGCGTGAAGGAAAAGAAGAAAAAAAATTTCTTACAATAAAATTTGGAACAAGTCTCTTCCAGATGCACATCAGGAATGAATTTGTCTCACTGTTCTTAATTTCAGGATAGGTGAGAGATTTCCTTTTGAAATGTTTCCTTGCTGCCCTTCCAATTCTTCCTTGACATTGCCTTTGTAATTCACATCTATCATAAAACTGTAATCTGTAGATGGAATCAAAGAGACTTCCACAACACCAGTAAAAGAAGTTGAGCAAAAGGAATAAAAGAAAGAGTGTGTGTAGGGAACTACTTTAACATACATTAAATCATATTTTGTAAGCCTCTAAAGGAATGTAAGGGAAGTAATATTAACTGTTTGGAAGGGGTTTCTAACCCAGCAGGAAAGCAAAGATTACATATTTCAAGATTCTGAAGCAAATAAGCTAGGGATATGTTTCTCATAATCTTCCAAAAATGTAAATTATATATTTAATCTGCATCTGTACCTTACTATTGTGTACATACAAACGTGTACGTGCAAACCCACACAAAATGTTCTCCCTCCACCATAATATACACAGACCACAGTAATTCTAATACTAATATGCTGAATTTATTGACTAGGATTATTGACTCATCCTGCAAATACTCTAGCATTTAATTCCAGTTAAAGGAGTAAGCATTCCCTTTGCTACGCACACCCCTTGGACTACATGTTTATACATTTAAGCACAGGCATTTGTGAGCATTACAGTAAACCTTGGCCTACAACATGAAGTCTGCAGCAGGCAGACCTGAGTCTATAAGGAAGCTTGAACTACTAATGAAATTAATTGTAGACAAGCACTTAACTTTTATTATCATATTTTTCATCATTATTTTTCTGTGGCTCTAAGACTTCAGTCATTTTACATGACTCCAGGGACTGAACATGCAGTCCCTGGTACACAGGGGTGGATGGCTGAGTGTGCCTCTTCCTTCCAGGCATCTGAAAGCTCTGTGAAAAGCCCCAGCTAGCAGCAACCTAACCCATGGGGCCAGTCTCTGTCCTGGTTCCCACAGGACAGCTGGTGGGGCAGTTTCTGCCCCAGCTCTGGGAGAGTTTCAAGCAAGAATCTTGTATTTGCTTGAAAGCCCATTCCCACTCAGGGAGTTCAGTGAAGCCTGACCACTCAGGTGGAACTCCAAACAGCAACAGTCTTTGAAAACTAAAGAAGGTGGAGGCTTAGAGCCAAGGACAGTGTCACAGCAGATGTGACACAGAAGATGTTAAAACCTGGAAACTAACCAAGCAAAAACATTTCTAGAAAGTGCTCTGGAGAGTGTGCTCTTACACACAAGCCCTGCTGTCCCACTGTGGGGATCTACAATGAGTCCCCAGAAGGAATAAAGACCTTGACTGTTCTTTAGACCTCTGGTGCACCCTCCACATGATGTATAAGTCCTAAAATATCGTGGTAACCTGAAAGATGCCATGAGCAGCGGGGCCACCGAAATGTGCCAGGTGTTTAAGTCAGTCTTTAAGGTCAGAAAGGCACAAATACAGGCTGGAGGGCCCCACCTGAGTGGCATGAGTCAAAGGACAAATGAAGGGGAGAGATGGAAAGAGGGAACCCCCACAGGGCACAATGGGGAGAAAGAAGAGGGCTACTTCTGTTCAGTCATTTGCAAGTTACAGAATTGTGAAAGATCAAATGTGTCAGCTCAGCAAAGCATTTCAGACCAGGTTGAAAGCAAGCTCTCTTCCCTGACTTCTCTTCCCTGTCAGCATGGTGTGTGAAGAGCAGGGTTGGGGTGAACACTTGTCTTTTCGTGCTGTAAGCATGCTGTTAGGCTCTCAGCATCAGGAAAGCCACACACACAGACCCTTGACAAGCATCTTTCCCCACACTGTGGTTTCCTCCAGCACTGACACATTTATTTCTCTCCACTCATTTTATTTCCCCAAATGGTACTTAGAAGGAAAGCTCTATTTTAAGCACCTGCTTCAGTGAATAGGGAATTAAAGAGCCCCATACTGTTATACCGAAGTTATCTCACACACTCCTGCATGTGTTAATGATTTCACAGCAGAGCAAGGCTGCTCCATCCACAGCCTACAGCACCATAATACCAGTTCTGCCTGCCCCACACAGTGTGATCTTTATTTGTCCAATTTGGATACTACTTTAACATTCTACAATAAGATACCTAAAAATTGTATAAAGCCCTCTGTACATCTATGGCTTTCTTGGAAAATACCTAAGGACTTTAACTTCACCCTGCAGTTCACTCCTGGAATACATCTTATCTTTTTGCATTAACTTACTGGGGAAGCCTGTGGCTGGTAAAATCCTCTAACAAAGTCCTGATAAGCCCCTATATCTGCACATTGTCAGGTAAGATCTCACGCTAAGGCACATCTAACTACAAAACTTCATGTTTCAAAGCACTTTGCTTTGCTGCTCCGTGATGTAAAGTCAGTTCATCTAGCCCAGAGATGACTGTCCCAGATGTTTTACCATTTATCTCCACGGTGTCTTGCTAACTGCTGGTGACAATATCACGGCATGCACTCAGGTGTTTCGCATACACACATGCCCTGAAAATGCCATTTTCCCTAAATGCATCTGTTATTTACGAGGTACTCGACGGGGCTCCCAATAGCAGCAGTCTCCCACTGCAAGACAGGGAGGAAAAAAAAATCTCTGCTTAGTCCCTGAACTTAACAGTGTCACTGCAAAAATGTCGAAGAGTGAGCAACAGATTTGCTGCCATGCAGACGTGGACAATTTCGGGTAAACCAGACCGCCAGCAGAAAGTTGATTTCTTACTATGCTTCTAGCCCCCCTAGGGTGGTCCCCAAGGGCGAGCCGCCCTCTCCGCCGTGGGGAGGCAAAACTGTTCTGTGGGCAGAACTTGCACTCCGGGCTGCTGTTCCCATCCGTCGGGGGATGCCTGGCCCGGGGCTGCCATCGCAGCACAGCAGTGGGTTTCCCCACGGGCGGGGACGAGCCATGACTCTTCCCGTCCCGCAGGTCCTCCCTCCCAGAGATTTCCACCGCCCCAGCCACCACGGAACGCCAACGAGGAGCCCGGCCGGGCACTCCGCCGTCACTCACCCCTCTCGCCCGTCTGGAGGGTGCGGACGACGTCGTCGATGTCGAGGTGCCGGCTGGTCTCGTCGAAGCTATGCACGGCCATGTGGAAGGCCTCCTCCTGGAAGACCATATGGACACCCTCCATGGCGAAGTAGCAGCTGCGCTCGGGGTTGCTGTCGCTGTAGAGCAGCGTGGCCCGGTTCCACTGGTGGTGGCGGAAGAGGGCCAGCAGCATCTCGCCCATCTTGGCGTAGGCGGGCGCGACGCGGGTAAGGGGCGAGTACTCGCCGCCCTTGGCGCCGAAGCCGGCGGCCAGCGCGCCCGCCGACAGCATCGGCACGTCCCAGTGCGCGGCCAGCCGCGCCACCGGCGCCGCCGCGTACTCGCACACCGGCCCTAGCAGCAGGTCGGGGCGGCGGCGCTGCAGGGCCACCATGTCCACCAGGCTGAACAGGGCGCGGTTGCCGCACGCCGAGTCCTCGTAGGTGAGCTGGAAGGCGTAGCCGGGCGGCAGACCCGCGCCGCTCTCCCGCAGGCTCCGCACCGCGTACTCGATGGCCGGCCGCACCCGCCCCAGCGAGAAGAGATAGGCGTCGTCCTGCGGCAGCAGCACCAGCACCCGGATCAGCTTCTCCTCCTCCGCGCCCGCGG
>VYZT01006657.1:18336-30522 GCA_013400735.1 Pomatostomus ruficeps | reverse complement strand
AAACTTTCCCCCCCCCCTTCCCCCGCCCGCCTTGAAATTGTTCGGTCGTGCTTTATTTCTCAGGTGTTTGGCGGATTCACAACCTGCCCCTCCCCACACCGCCGGCGGGTCACGGACGGAGCATCTCGGCTCTGCTTTTCTCGTTCTTTTATAGACAGATGACTACNCCCGCCCCGCACACCTCCGCGGGCAGGCAGGCGGGGGGTGTCCTTATCGCATACATCTAACACTGATGGGTGTGTAATTCGTGTGTGTATCTTCCTGCTCGGCTGCTGCCCTCCCTTGCCAAGCGAGTCCCCTCAATCGGGCCCGGGGAATAAAGAATCCCATTGCACTTTCATTTTTTTCTTAAGTATTTTTTGGGGGTTGGTCCAGTCAGCTTAACTATCCTTTACTGCTTAGGAGGGCTTTTAAGGCACCCCGAGGGCTCAGGGGTCGGGGCTCGGCAGGGCTGTGGGATTTGGGGAAGGAGGTGTTGCAGCATCAGCACCAGGGAATGCAGGTGGCAGCCTGAAGGGCGCTGCGGCAGGGCACAAGCAGGGCTACTCTGCTCCCATCTCCTCACCCGGAAAGGTGCCCGTGCACAGCACAAGCCTACGGGGAAGTTGACACTGGATATGACCCCTGCCTGTGTCCCTTTGGGATCTTTCTGAACCCCTTCCGTGCCAAGAAGGTCTAGATGCTAGGTTTTGTAGTTTCCCACTATTTTGAGAGACACAATTTTATGCCCCAAGCAACAGAGGTTAACCCCAGTGAAGGAGAGTTCTGACATTATTTTACTGGGAAAAAAAGAACTTTTGGAATTACTGTGACAACATTGCCTAGTCATAAGGGCATCCCTGTTCAGTTCTACTCACTGGCCTAAAGCTGCTATGCTTCATATTTTATTAGCATTTTCTGGAATAAAGTAATGTGAAATGTACAAAATGTTTTGTGAAAGAGGCTTTGGAATACCTGATGCTTCTTTGACAGCAGCATCCTAAAGGATGGCGCTCTGTGGAGCTTTCTGTTCCCCGTAGCAGCACACATCATGAAAGCCAGAGCAGGGCTGCACATTTTGATGTTTTATGGTTGCTAGACAGTGCCAGGTTTGCGTTCAAAAGGTGAGTGAACTGCTCCTGGCTTTACAGAAGGAGTTTGTTTAGTTCAGCACAGAGGTCGTCGTCAGGGCAGTATGTGTAAACTTAACTTTTGTTGCTGGCTTCACTGTGCAGGCTATGAATGGGAAACCTGCACTCCTGTGGTGACCATCTGCTCACCTTTAAGATGCTTCAATTAAATAAAGCAAGCTCAAAGCACTTGTGCAATTAGAACTGAGAAGTGGAATGAAAACAGCAGATAACAGGATGTGCAGAAAGAATCATCCACATTTATGTAACAAGGTTCGGTAAAATAAAGAAGCTCAGAAATTCAAAGATGGGTAGTGTCTCTGAGAAATGTGCCCCTCGTAGTTTTATTTGATTACTGAATCAAACTTCAGAGTGTTCTTGAAGATTACATAAACATCCACCCTGGTGAAGCTGGTTTTGTGTGTTCCTGTGCTGTAAGTTATGTCAGGCATTTTTTGTTGTAAATGACTCTGTGTAACATACAGGAGATTAAGCAGAATGTTACAATATACAACACGCCAGCCATCTTCACCACAAAGCCTGCAAAAACATTTTCTTAAGACACGTTTTGAAATGCTGACCTTTGTAGTCATTGCTTTATGGTGACCCTACAGATGTGTTTACAGCACCAAGATCTGGTCGGATCTCTCTTGATTTCCTTCTTCCCCCAGCAGAATCTCTTTTTCATTTTACATGTGAGCTCCATACTCTCCTAGCTGTCTTATTTGAGTGTAAGCTGTGTAAACACAACAGAAGAGATAGTAAACCCATAAATCACATGGCTGCTGCCCCTTTACACGGGCTGCTCCTTGTGAGGTAAAGTACTGCTGGGAATGAATAAGAGTGGGAGAAGCAGGGCCAGCATGAGGCAAAGCAAGAAACAAAAGGCATCTAGCCAGTACTGGGTAGCAGTAGTAGCGTCAAAGTCCAATTTCAGTGTTTCCACAAAAACATTTGGCTCACAGTATGTGGTTCTTGCTCACCTGAGGAATGGTATTCAGTGTTATGGGAGTCAGTGTCTCTGTGGGCCTAGAGTGTGGGCCTATATACATTTCTGTTGTTCCCCTTTTACCCTAAGTGTTTTTACCAAGAAGAATCCCAGCCTGTGATTGACTTATTTTTCTGAGCCAAGAAATTATGCATGAGAATTTACTTGTTAATCCCAATTCAAAATGTCACTTAATACACCATCATCAGTTCACTTACAGTATTTTCCATAGCTATAAATTCAACATTTCTCCACAGACATTATTTTTTTCAGCTACATAAATGGTTTTTAATAGGAACAAATCCTGCAGTTGTGGATTTGTAGCAGGCAGAATGCCCGCAGACTGCAGTGAGAACAGAGATTTCAGTCTGGCCTGCTAGGACTAAAGTAATTTTGAACACAGGCTATTTTCCCCCCAGAAATAAGTCAAACACAAGTCAAGAATCACTTGACTCGCTCCAGCTAGTGTTAGCAGCAGCCTGAGCTGCCTGATGCCGATTCAGAATTTTTTTCACAGAGGGGTTCGCTGAAAACACAGTCCCACCTACAGGCTGAAACGATGAAATACTTTAACACCACCTATAATGCAAGCATACTCTGCCACTCGGACTTGCAAACTCTTTCCCTGTTTTTCAAGAAATCTATTACGTTTTTATTTTAAGGAATCTATACTCTTTTGGAACCCACCTAAAGGATTTCTAAATGCATCATGATGTATCTTGTATCTCTTTTTGTGGCCTTACCTTCATATACTTCTGTTATGTAAAAAATCAACATGGTTTTCAAGTGAAAATACTGCAGCGTGAAAATCTAAGATGAGCCAATCTGATGCTAAAAAAATAGATGTAAGTGGGACATATTGACTTGTTTTCATATTAAGTGACACCAGCTTCTGTGGGGATATGTACATAAGAACCACAAGATCACAAAACATAGGTGTACATATATATATATGTATATACACACACACAGAGCAATAATACTTTGCTATGCTTGTTATCTGAACAGCTTCCACTTCACAGCAGAAAGTATGGTAAAACAGGCAGGTGGATGTCATTCGTATTTTACAAATAATACAAATACAAATGCTAGGATGAAAAAGACCCCCACTCTTTTCCATAAATAAGAAACATTAAACTTCTTGTCATGAATGTTTAAGGGGGAATAATACTTCTTGTCTGCTGCCTGCCACTCCAGACAACATGCAACATGGGCAAAATGCAGCTTCATACACAGCAAATACTAGTTGCATTAGTCTGTAGTGTTTTACAGAATATTTGTGGTTCCACTGAAGCCTATGAAAGAATATAATGATCAGAAGTTGATATCATAACCTTCCAGATAACTTTTATTTCTAAGAAAGACCCTTCACTTAAACAAGGATCCCTACATTTCCTCTTTTGCAAGTCCTTTTAGTCAGGAAAGTAATATTAAGAATGCAACTATTGCATTCTTTTAAAAGTGTAACCTTATCCATTACCTTGAGTCATATTACCTCTCTGATAAACTCACTTTCGTCTCCTGAGCGGACAATGTTAGAAAATACTCGCTTTGTTTAGGAAACCAGTTTCTATGTTTAGAGACAATATCTGGATATAGATAATGTGTAGGTATAGAACAGACTTTTATGCTAACTAAACTAAAATAGGAGGATAAATCATCTTGGCTCGGATCCCGGTTGTTCATGTTATTTTCACTTTTGTTTTCATTTCCATCTTAGACAGGTCAGCACTGGATGGTCACTGGAGTGCACAGGACAATGGCCACCTTATTCCTCATGTGCATCTGACTCCATCAAACAACTTTATCATAGTTTGAAATAAAGAGTGAGTGGTGAAATACAAACGTCAGCTGTGCCTTACCATGGCACTATGGCAATTCTGTCCAGAGGATTTAAAAGGCTTTGGAGAGCAAAGATCATTTCTGCTTGAGATTCAGTAACTCTACAATAGGTACCCACATTGCTTGTAAAAGAAAAGTTGGAAATATTGTCACATGTCCCTCAAAAACAGAGTTGGGATCAGGCATCCTAGACCACTGACAACCAAGGAGCTGGATTGCTGTTATGTGTCATCTCAAGACAGGAACTCTTCCAAAGTCTACTTTCGCATGTATTCCCCTATAAGAGGAACAGAAGTCTCACAACATAAAGAAACCAGACATCTATGCTTTGTCTGGATATTCAGCTCTGCAGGCAGTGTCAGTTTACACAGTAATATCATCCCAGGAACTGATTGATCTTTAGGAATATTCTGAGGCAAAATGTGGATTATTTTTTAAACCAAATCAGTTCATTGATATGGTTTGTGGTTGTGTTGGCACAGCAGAGCAAGAGATCTGAAACAAGAGCAAGATGCCTGAGATGAGAGGCAGGATCTCCCTAGATGAAATTAGTACTGAGATCTTTGTATCTTTTCTTTTGCTTGTTAGTTAATGACTGAATTACAGGGAATGCATGGAAAAGAAAATTTTAATACTAATGACAGATCTTTTTCCAATGAGATGATATAAAATATATTTAAATATTTAATTCAGTAAAACTATGTGCTTCAGAAGTTCTGTAATTTCCAGTTTATTAAAGCACTAATGTGGTTTAAAAAAAGAATGTGTGGACTCAGTGGAATACACAGTTGTCATTTGTCATCACATCACAGGAATGGGAACAAATGAGATTACTGAGTGAGGACAAAAGCTCCAGGAACATATGAGTGGATGGAGGAAGACAAAGTACAGAGCAAAGAGCGAGATGCCAGTAGTCAATAAAGAGATACAGCAAAGCAAGTCAAAAAAGGTGATCTTACAATTAATGGCAAACTGGCCATTTCACACCTCTGTTACTATAATTTAATTAGACCAAGATGGATAAGGGCTCAAAAAATAAAGCAAACAGAGCTTCACAGGTTTTAGTTTCTGCTAAAAGGCAGGAACTCAGCAGTGATCACTTCTTCAGGCTGCCAGAAGCAGAGGGGGAGTAAATGGAGGTGTCCTCATGCTCTGTGCAAAAACAGAGAGGCCTTTTGGAAGTGTGGCTTCTATTTGCACACTGACAGCAGAGACCTCTGGAAAGTGATATATTCTTTATGTGCAATTTATCATGTATTTCTTAAGAGCCTGCTTGTTCTTTCCGTTAGTTTTATATTGTGCTCTTGCTGATGGCATAGTGCTTTTATCACACACACACAGACAAAAAACCTGCTTGAAAATATTGAACTCATTCTCCTGTATGTGCAGTTGTAGACTAAGGTCAAAAGATCATAAGCATTCCTTATGTTTATTAAAAAAAAAAAAAAATCACTTCTTCATGTCTTTTGCTACCAAAGCAGACAGAAAGAGCAGATGTATGCAGTGGTGGAAATGTTAGCAGGAATTAGACATCCTTCTGAAGAAGTAAGCAATTCTACACTTCTTTTTTCCTCTTAAATTTTCCCAACAGTTTTCACATTAAAAAAACAAGGACAGAAAATATTGGGGTTTAATTCTTTTTGTCTTCAACCTTAATTGTTATACTGTTCTTCTTTTAACATCAGACAGAACTTTTTAGGCAGATGAGTTTGGTTGATTTAATTCTCTCAAAGGCCATTGGGATCTGGTCCAACATAGGACAGAGAAGAGCAAAACCCCAATGCAATTTGTAGCTGAAGTAGGACTACTGGGTTATTGTGCACAACTGCCAAAATCAATTGGACTGCCATGAGTGAAAAAAAAGGGCAAACAGAAAGACTTTAGGTCGCACCCATTCTGGCAGTAGCTAATGTGAAAGACGGGGCTTTCTGGCTGGGTTCTGCTGCCAGACTTTACTGCCCTTCCAGATACGTCAGGACAACGCCGTGTGTAATTGCTATTTACCCTCATTCTGTCAGCCTGATTTGAGTGTAAAAGGTGTTTCTGCTAAACTAGGTCACTAAAACTGGGCTAGGGAGCGGATCCACATGAAGAAATGCCAAGAGGCTGGAGGGGGTGATAATCGCTGGCAGAGAAAACAGCTTCAGGTGAGCTGCACTTACAAATTTCTTTACCCAAGGCAGCTGCACCTGAGATGAGATATTTGGCTCAGGTGATCAAGATGATAAAATACACAAATATATGTAGAAAGTATGTAAATTTTATTATATTTCATTCTCTTGTGGTTAACCCTTGGTGTCAACATTGAACAGTGCCATTGTTTAAAGGGGTGATTGACCCTATGATGTTTATGAAAGGAGAGCTTTATGTAGCAGCACAGGCTGGGTATGATGAATGATGCAGTGCTTTCCATGTAAGAGAGAATCACAAGAAGACAGAGCCAGAATCACGACAAACTAGCAGGGAGACATTGGGAAGACATGAGAGCAATGAGAAGTGTAGCTAGTTGTGATAATAATCAATTTATTGAATCAACAAATTCTGTATTAATATAGGCTGCATTAATGACTGAAGACTTCCATGATTAAATGAAACTGTGTTAAACTAGAAGGATATTTCAAGATGGTTCTACCCAAGTTTTACCCTGTGTTTGGTTCTCACCCAAAAAGTCTTTAGCTGTTAATGAGGGAAGAAAGATTACATATTAAAAATCCATGACCAACAAACTGAATAGGTTGTTTGAAGTCAAAAGAAACTATTTGCTACTGCCTAGAGCTTTTACCTTCATGAAAGTGCACAGAAAAGCAGGACACAGTACAGAGTGGAGCTGCTCATCCTAACAAGCCACCAGCTGAAGGTGAGTGAGCAATGTGATGCTGTTATATTAGCTGAAGTGCTCTATGTCAGCTCTGGGCAATAGTCCTCTCTGCTCTGCAGGGATACTGTGCTTGTTTTAAGCATCATTGTTTTGAGAAAATCACAGACTGGACAGTTCAGAAGGGAAGAACCAGTGTCTGGAAGCATGTTCCCTCAGACTGATTAAAATATGAAATTTGCTAGGTCTTGGAAAGAAAAAACTGAAAAGAGATGTTGTGGTCCTTCCATATAGAGCAGATGTCTCAAAGGTAGTGATGAGCTGGTTTTTCTGTTCCATGCTGTTGCCAAGACATCCCATCCCATTCTTCTAGGTAAACTGTGAATAAATTAAACTTTGTATGTCCCCTTGGAATATCTTTTCCTCTGATCAGCACCTAACAATGGAGTCCCTCAGGAATCTACCTTGTGGATTAGGTTACTTAGTTAGCTACTGCTAACTAAGGAGTTTTCTGTCCTCTATCCCTGTAGTTATAAAACCTTGAAATAATTTATCAGTTTAGTATTATTTTTAGTAATATTCCAAATACTTTCAAGTAAAAAAGACACAAAGAAGAAAGCTTTTATATAACTTGTCACAAGAGGTTTGACAAAATTCACAGTTATGATGTACCCCTTTTCATCAGCTTTTATGTGTTCCTTTATTTGAAGCAATGATATTGGATTGTGTCCATGAAACATCACTAAAAGGGATGTTAATGAGAACATCACCAGAACATTTGAGTCATAGCTAAAAAGAGAAACCAAGAACAGACTTTTCAAATAAAATAAGTTTCACTGGAAATGTGTGAAATTAGGTCATTACTGCAATGAAAAATATGGTCAAAGAGAACAAAATCCTAGAACACAATATCTGACTTCCCTGTGTTGTCTGCAGTTTCCCCCCAAAACTGTTAGATGGAGCATTAGCAGGAGAAGATAATGCAAGCATTTTTCAACCATTGGTATCTGGAGATAATTTCCAATGCTGTGGAGTATGACAGATATTGCTTGGAATAAGAATTAGAATCTGGAAAATCAAATGTTATGGACTGTACCAAGAAAATTACTGGAAGATGCATTTCCTGCTTCCAATTGTAATATGTAGAAAATTCCTCCAGGTGCCATATCATGCCATGGCATGGGGGACTTGGCCCACAAAGAAGGAGGAGGAATAGTTCAATCTCAGTAATGTGAAAATCAAAGCATTTTCTGGTAAGACTATCAGGAAGGTTTTCTGACAAGGCTATTTTTCTTTTTTTTGTGCTAATTATTTCTTAAATTTTAGAAATTATAAAAATTACCTTCTAATTGTATAGGTGTTACATAAGTATATCCATGATCTGCCATTATAGAAACAGAAAATGCTATTCTGAGGGGAAAATATCAATGATATCGATAAGATAAAAAAAAAGAATTCCATTATTACAAACATATCTGACAAAACCCACATTCTCAGACTTTGAATTCTGAAATACACACAAAAATAAACCTTAATAGTTTTTTGTTAGGAAAAAAGGGTTAACAAAAAAGTAGTTTAGATTCTGGAAAATTCCTCATATGAGCAAAGAAGTTTTATGTAGTGCAATAACTTGGTGATGCTCAATTAAAATAAAAGTTAGTTTTGATTTAGTTACAAAATGCAAGGATGTGTCCAAGATCCAGAAGTTTGGCAAAAATGTATAAATGTAATTTTAACATTGTGTTTAAGGACAGTCAAGGACATGTGATTTTAATTTTTTTCTTAGTTTATCACTCCTCCTCCTCAATGTGCGAAACAGCTAACATTTTATTTTCCTTGTAAAATGACTGGTGCCTCACTGTTTGATCTTAACCTACAAAGAGGAAACGGAAGGCAGGAGCTCAGGATCCACATCTCACAGCCCAGTCACAAGCTTGAGAGTGGAGACCAGAGTGGAAGTCACAACTGCAGACAGCATATCTCTTTCTGAGACCAGTATCCAAAATAAAAGCTTTAAATTAAAAACAACAATAGTTTTAAATGCAAATCTTACTGGAAAATAGAATCCTAAAACAGGAGGAATCTGCTGTTGTGCTGTGAAGCAGGGGTAGTTTATGCTAAAGGCAGGAGTTTGGAAAAGTATCTTAACCCTAGTTGCATCAATTAATAATGGATTAATAATGTGCCCCAAAAATGACATGTCTGAGCTCTACAAAAAGAAGACAGGAAAGAGCTGAGTTTATTTGAATGCATGCACACCTACTACTTTTATGATGTGAGGCAAAATATTGTTGACTCAGCTATATGTATGCCAAAGCATTTTAATGAAGTGAACTAGGGGTCAAACTGAGATGCAGGGAAAATGAGACATGCGTTACAATTGGTATGTTTGTAATGAAGAAGCAGAAAGCCAAATCTTGTTTTATTGGAGGGAGAAAAAGCAGGGGGAGGGAGGGAAGGGTAAATCACCTAGCATCTCCCTTTTCTAACAGGCCCAGGAATTCCTGACAAAAGTCTGATGCTCATCTGATGTCAAGGAGTGAATCCTGGTTTAAAGTTTCACCTTCTTTTTGTTTGAAATGTCAGGTTTTTTTCTCATCCTCCTAAAAAATTAAGTACTTTAATAATAAGGCACCAAAAGCTGAAATAATATCAAAAGTCAAGGCTTAGATTTAGTTTTCCTAGCATGTTCCATTTTGAATCAGGACTTTGGTTATTTTCACAATATTTAAATTTATGTCAATTTATTTTTTTATTTACCTTCACACATTTTTCAGTTTCTGAAAATACATTTCCAAGATTGTTATACTGGACTTCTAAGAAATCTACCACTTTGTTGCATTAGCCCAGCTGAAATTAATACAACAGAAAACTGCACAAAAATATTTCCATTCTCAAACCTGAGATTCTCATATTTGTATGATTTTGTAATTTTGAGATGATAACCCTTTGCTTGAAGTGGGCTTATTGAAATCTACTAGACCTGGAATTCAAACTATATATTTTGAACCCTCAATGTAAATGGGTGGCACTCACACAATTTTATTTTCAAATTAATGCAGAGTTTGTGAAATTAGTAAATACTCTACAGTGAATAGACTTCATTTAATGTACACAAATATAAACAAATCCAGACATTTTACAGAAAGCCTAGTGCTGTATTACAAGTCAGATGGTTTCCCTAGAGCAGCTGGTGCAAGTAAATGGTGTAAATGTGTTACATTCATTGCACTAAATTTTGATTTGCATTTTGATTTCACTTCGATTTTTAGTTTTCCTAAATGAAATGTAGGCCAAGAAACACTGCAATTCCATCAGAAATTTCTGACCACATTTTCTCTACAAACTTCACATGAACCAGAAACATCTATTCATTGCTGATAATCATTAAAGCACATTGAAATCAATTTACGCTATTAAAGCACGGTTGAATTTAGTCACACATCATTAATTACACTGCTTAAGAGCGAAGTCAGTAATACAGTAATTTAATTTTGTGCTTTTTGCTATAAATCCTATTTTCTAAAGCCAAGATTTGTGAGCCGAATTTGTGTCTCATCAGATCAGCGTGTTTCTCTGCTGCCATCTTCTGGCATAAGGGACAGTTCTACGGTTTCCCCAATTGCTTTTGAAATACTTAATAGTTTTTTCTCTTGAACAGCAGCAATACATGTTTTTGTTCATTTTGGCCTTACATAATTTATCTATAAGTTTTTCAATGTTCTGTCTCTTGGCCACTTGTAATTTGTCGGCTCAAAAAAGATTTTAGGAGATACTGCAAATATAATGACAAATATTATAAAACAAATGCCATTTGTATTGTATTTCTACAAAAGATCATGCATGTATTATTAAATGTAGCTGTTTAATTAATGTTTTTGCCAATATTTATGCTGTTCATTCTTTACTTTCAGACAACAAATGAACTATCCAGATCTAAGCCTGATTCTGTCTTTAGGTTTCTATCTACTACACCTTCCCATTTTCATATTTTAACAAATAGATTAAAATATTTGCATTATTTTTTAATTGTGATCAAATAGCCCAGTGACATTCTCTTGACCATCCTTCACCACTACATAACCAGTATTTGAACGCTATACAAAGCTTCCCTTTTTTCCTGACCTTTGGCTCACAGCGGCTCACAGCACTTAAGTCCATGCAGCCTGAGGTGCCTCGATATCCATCTGAGCACACTGTAGACACTGTAAACTCCCCAATCACTGCTGCAGATGAAGAGAAGGCAGCTATTGCAAGAGGCAGAAAAGGTGTTGGGTACTCTGCAGGAAGCAGAGGTCCAAGGCAAGACCTGACCTGTGATTTACCCTCTTCAAAGAAAGCATGCTGTGTCAGGATTTCTTGAAAACATGAAATCTCATCAAGAACATCTTGCTTAAACTAGGCTACTGGGTGAGTTCCCTGGTCTACTGGTACACCTAAGGTTACTAAACACACCTAAGGCCTTGGGACTGGCCACTCCAGGAGTCCATTGCCACCATGAGACTGTGCTGCAAGACAGTAACCTTCCTACACGAAAATATTATTATTAGCTGAGAACACCAGCACACAGAGGAGGGAAAGAAGGTTACAGAGCAAAAGCCATGCCTGAATATCACATCCTTTCCTTAGAGGTGTCTGTTGCTTCAGAGCTACTGAGCTGAGGCTTCCCTTGGGACAGCTGCAGGTGCTCCTGCGGTTCAAGTCTGACACAACCACCTCAGAATCACTTGTACATATTTTTTCTCCCCTCCTCTGGGAAATAAGACAGTGGTCAATCCGATTTTCATTTTATTTTATTTTAGTCTCTTTTGCAAAAAGTACTCCCATTCACTGATCCATCCTTGACTGAACATCAGCATCGGAGGGAATGGTAGCCAGGTATCCCTGGATGCTGTAGTGAGTCCAGAGAAGGGCAACAGAGCTGGGGAAGGGTCTGGAGCGTAAGTCTGATGAGGAGCAGCTGAGGGTGCTGAGGAGAAGAGGCTTAGAAGGGATCTTATGACCCTCTACAACTCGGTGACAACAAGGTGTAGCCAGGTAGGGGTCGGCCTCTTCTCCCAGGGAACAAGGGGCAGGACAAGAAGACAGTCTTAAGCTGTGTCACAGGAGTTTTAGGCTGGACATTTGGAGGAATTTCTCCACAGAAAGGGTGATACGACCCTGGAATGGTCTGCCCGGGAAGGTGGTGGAGTCCCCGTCCCTGGAGGTGTTCAAGCAAAGACTGGACATGGCACTTAGCGCTCTGGTCTACGTGACAAGGTGGCATTCGGTCATAGGTCAGACTCGCTGATCTCGGGGATCTTTTCCAACTTAATTGATTCTGTGATTCTCCCCGTGACAGCGAGCGGAGCGCGGGTGTGCGAGGGCCGGGTCCTGTTCGCCGCTCTTACCGTCGCGGACAGAGCCTGGGCCACGTCCAGCCGCCGCAGCCC
>VYZT01006657.1:2972-18330 GCA_013400735.1 Pomatostomus ruficeps | reverse complement strand
TGCGCCGGCCGCTCCCGCCCCTTCCCGGGCGGCTCCGCGCGGCCATGGCGGGCGGTGACAGCCAGGTGGGACCGGGACTGGGAATCGGGCCCGAGCGGCCCATTCGCCCCCGCCGCGGCTCGGCAGCGGGGACAGCCCTGTCAGGAGGCCGGGGGCGGGCGGCGGAGGGAGCTGGGCCTCTTCCCGAGGATTCCTCCGGCTCCGGGGGTGGTGGGATGTGCCCCAAGGGAAAGGAGCAGGCAGCGGGCTGGAGCTTTGCGGGACGAGGAGATCGGGTCTTCACCGCGGTGTGTGGGGCAGGGGGGGAGTTAAAGCGCCTTAGGCTTGAGTGACTGCCGGGGAAAGACTAAACGGTGCTCGCCCTCCGCAGGTGGACGCTGGGGAAGAGAAGAAAGTAGACTGCGGGAAGAAGAAGATGAAGGAAGGGGCTGGCGATGGAGGGCGGTCGGAGGTGAGCAGCCCCTCGGCCGCTGGGGTGGCAGGATGCGGTGTCCTCGTTGCTGCCCTGTGCGCTGTTGGCTTTGCTCCAGTTTGTGCTTCTGAAGTGTTTCATCAGGCGTTACAGTTACATCTCCCACAGTTTGCCGTGAAGGGCCTTTGTTATTTTTTATACTAAGTTGCACTGGTGTAATGGGAACAGCTCAGATTCCCATAGCTGGGCTTGGTGATGCCCTGTGCCCTTTTGCAACGGGAGGCAGGCAGCACATCTCCGACGGGAAGAAACCCGGCTTAAGGTGCTTTCGTCGTTTTTGTCTTCGTGGTGGGTAAACACAGATCCCTCTGCCTCCATCCACGGAGGGCCAGCTGCTGGTCAGCCGCAGTCCTGAGCCAAGTGCATGGCTGTGAAACGTTGGCTGTGCCCAGGCGGATAGTCCTGACGTCATTACACGTGGTTAAACTGGAGTCAGTTCCTGTCTGGGTCGCTCAGACTGGAGTGTTTCCTCCGTTTTTCAACCTAATAAGAAAAATCTGGTTTTACTTTTAACTTCTACAGTCTTTTCAAGTTGAGTTTTGCTGTTGTGTACCTTATTAAATATGTGTTTAATAGATGATGGTGTTTAATAGTTGTTTGGTAACATATGTGGTTTATTGAGCAGATGTACAGTGGTACAGATTTCATTAAGATGAAGCCTTATGATATTGTGACATAATTAATACTATATAACCTGAAATAATGGCAATTATTTATTAGGTATAGCACATATGTAGATATCACCACATAGCTGAAAAGTATGTCTGTTGTGTTGGGATTCTTGACATGAAGTGCTATCAGATTGATAATCTATTAATTGTTTTCCTTTGTCTTTATTATATACAGCTGAATCCCTGGCCTGCATTTATCAATGAGCGTTTAGAGATGTACAATAAACTTAAGGCTGAGCATGATGCACTCCTTGCAGAAAGAGCTGCAAATGACAGTAAACCCATTAAAGTTACATTACCCGATGGCAAGCAGGTTGATGCTGAATCCTGGAAGACTTCTCCTTATCAAATCGCTTGTGGAATTAGGTATATTTCTATTCTGCAATACTACACAATCATATTCAGACAGTGGATTTAAGGGGATGGGTTGTGTATAGTTTCTTTGTCGTTTATCTCAAGTCTTCTCAAAGACTCTTGTATACAATAAAATGAAGGTAACCAGCAGGGTTTTAGTTTGGGAATGCAATTTTCTTTTGCCTTATCAAGATACCGTTTCTAAAATTAAATAAGAATAAAACTGAGATCTTTTAGACACATCCTAATAGCATATTTTTCCGTGCAAGTACTGCTTTTGCATTAATGACTGATTTGCTGATAAGTTATCAGATGGAATGTTAGCACTGCAAACCAGTTTGCATTGACCTGAGGAAGATGCTGGGTGATGTTTCAATTGATGACAGAGAAAGATAACAGTATGAGTATTCTTCACTTTTATTTGCTTGGGAGATACCTATTAAAAAGAGCAGTGCACATCTCCAGGTAACTCCTACATGCTGTGGAGTATTTTTGAATGATACGCAGTGAACACCATGACAGTTAAAATTGCAAAGATTGGGTGGTTCCTAAAGGTGAATGCCTCTTTTTTTTTTTTTTTCCTTTTTTCTCCCCTCTCCATAATAAGGTGCCATGTCATTGGAACCTTCTATGCTTCTGTGATTTGGGATCAAGAGAAGAATATTTTGCATAGTAGATACAAACAGTAAAACTACTACATCAAAACTGGTATTTGATAACTTTTAAGAGAGAAATTCTGTAGTAGGATTGTCAAGTCAGTTTAGTACTTTGAGGTTGCTGTCTCTTAGTGAAATATGTATGAAGGTAAAGTATATAGCACAGTTTTCTTCCCACATCCCTAAAATATAAGTAGGATTTTTCATCAGTGTTCAGGACCGGATAAAGTGCTCATTTACTTGTAATTTGTTTATGACCTTATATCCACTCTGAGCACTCCTGAGTTTTTACTCAAAGTGGAGGGCAAATTTGGGAAACTTTTGCTTGTTGATTACAAAATACAATAGATTTTCTTATAATTGTACTTCTGTGTTTGTTCTGTAGTCAGGGATTAGCTGACAACACAGTTATTGCTAAAGTGAACAAGGTGGTTTGGGATCTAGACCGTCCATTGGAGGAGGATTGTACCTTGGAGCTACTTAAGTTTGAAGATGAAGAGGCTCAAGCAGTGAGTATCTTTTACCAAAATCTTTTTCCTGTCAGCTTTACATTTAACTCAGCCTCTTGCAGTTATTTTAATTTTTACTGTGTTTAGTAGAGAACAGGTTTTTTCTTTGCTTTAGGTACATCTGCGTTTCCTCATAGTTCCATACCATAGGGTTTGTGGTACTACAGATAATGTACATTCTGCTGTGTAGTTGTATCCAAGTCTGCTTGCAGTTGCTGTAGTTCTTGTTAAATCTTTTTATTTTCAGCCTTTATGCTGATATAAAGTAGGTCTTTTGAACTGACATCTTCAACACTGATTTGGGGAACAAAACTGAGTACAAAAGTACTTTATATGTAGAATCATAAAAGTACTGAGTAGACTGCTCTTTTTCTTTGTGTATGCAATTTGTGTATGCAAAAGTATCTACTTTTTTATTTTGGCTACTCAATCAGATAAATGTAGGCATTTACATACAAAACCAGTTGGTACAAGAAGCTGTCGGTCAAACTCATCACAGAAGTCTTGCATTCAAACCTAGGGTTTTCATATTGGCTCAGTGACAGCTCCCAGTTTGTGATTTCAGTCTGTGTTAACCAAGACGAACTCGTAAGAGATTTGGTTTTGTCAAAACCTCAGGTGTACTACAAGATGGAGCATCCAGGATTTCCCATGCATAATATCTTTGGATTAGAAGCACAGCCTTATGTTGAAAGTATGTCTTTTGGTCTTTATACAGATCTGATTGATTAAAAGTCATAGAAAAAAAGGTTTCTGAATTTGTTTCCTGTCTTCTTGACAGTAATTGCATAAATCAACAATAGTTGAAAATAAGAATTGTTTGCTACGAGAATGTAAACGGTTTTTGGTGGAAAAGCAGCATTTCTAGAAACATGGGTGCTATGGGTGAGAGTGTTGCTGGGCAGGTCACTTCTGTTATGCACAGTGCTCTAACGTGGGATCTGCGTCAAGCATCCTTAAAAGCAGGCATTTCAGAAAAGGTTTTAAATAAAACAATTGGAAATTCATCATGTGTATTCAGACTGATCCCTTATTTTTTTACTTTTGTTAGGTCTACTGGCACTCAAGTGCTCACATAATGGGTGAAGCTATGGAACGAATCTATGGCGGCTGTTTGTGCTATGGCCCACCGATAGAAAATGGATTTTATTATGACATGTTTCTTGAGGAAGGGTAGGTTTTGTATTTTTCTTTTTTTTTTTAGGAGCTGGGGCTGGCGGTCACAGCAAAATTTCTGCTGTGTGCTTGGAACAAAGTCATATGTACTGCTGCAGATGGCTTTGTTTCTTGCAGGGCGTCCCAACCCCAAGTTAGTGCATTGCACCTGGATCACAAATTGCAAATGAAAGCAAAAATTACTCACTTCTCTGTGTGTGTTTATTTTAGGGGTGTATCAAGTAATGACTTCTCTGCTTTGGAAACATTATGCAAAAAGATAATGAAGGAAAAACAAGCCTTTGAAAGACTGGAAGTTAAGAAGGAAACACTGCTGGAAATGTTTAAGGTGGGCTGTTTCAGAATGTTGTTGCTACCCATGTGCAATTAATCTTTTAAGTATTTGTAACTTCAATGCATGTTTTATTAGTGGTAAAAGAAAGTATATCAAATTAACTCTTTAAGGTGGTATGTTCTTAGAAGTTCATTTGTGATATTTAACCAAAAAAAAAAAAAAAAAAAGAAGGAAGTAATTCTTAGGTTCTTTGAAATAGGCATTCTGATTTTCTAAAACTGTTAGAATTCTCATTCTTCCCTGGAGTCATCCAACTAAATTCTGTGAAGCCACGTCCTTTATTTACTTCCCAGAAATGTAAATTTGCAATATATTATGTGTGCAGTTATGTTGTATTATCTTGTCTGTGGTGATACTGTAACTGCATATGTTGCTGCTGCATTCAGAAGGCTTCATAAAACGTTTTTTAGAATGAGGACTTCTAAAAAAGTCCAAGCAACACTAAAAGTTGACCATTTCTCTCTAGTATCTAGCTGCAAATAATTTTTTTGCATTCCTGAGGCAGACATTAATGAGTTTTCACTGTTAGGACATCAGGAAAATCATAGCATCATTCAGGTTGAAAGGTACCTCTGTAGGTCTCCAGTCCAGTCTCATGCACAGGACATGAGGTCAACACTGGAGCCAGACCAGGTTTCTTGAGGCTTGTCCAGTTGTGCCTTCAAAACCTCCAAGGACAGAGATGGCACAGCCTGCCTTCTGTGCAACTTGCTCCACTACTGGTCTGTCCTCCTGTCTGTCTCTTTTACAGACCTCTTTAGATGCAGTATAGTATCAGATTTGCTAATAATGTAAATTGTTGGCTAATTCTCTTTCTTAACAAGAAATTAACAAGTATGTGTGCTGCTTTTCTTCTCAGTATAATAAATTCAAGTGTCGCATCCTGAATGAGAAGGTCAATACCCCGACTACTACAGTATACAGGTAATATGCATGGATCGTAATATTACTGGATTTGTAGTTCTAGGATTAAATATACCAAATCATTGCTTTCCTTTTCTTAGGTGTGGTCCCCTGATAGATTTGTGCAGAGGGCCTCATGTCAGACATACTGGCAAGATAAAGACCATAAAAATTCATAAGGTAAGTGCTGAAACTGCCTTAAACAAATGTTTTCACTGCAGCACTTCAGATGTGTTGCTGTCTTTGAGCTTAGCCAGGAATGTACTGTGAAATAGGTAACCTGGCCAAAAACTCAGTGTTACAGATTATGAAAGGGTTGTGTGCTAGAATGATATTCACATAGTGTGAAGCCCAACTAGGCATCCAGGGCCTGCACTTTCAGCGCAGGAGTGTGAGTTTGGCTTAAGGTTTGGCTGAACTGTATCAGTTGGAGTTTATGGTTTTTACTCAGCTAATTATCATAGCTATTTGTGAGTAAACAGTTAGAACAGGATAGCTACAAACAGAACAAATAGGCTTTTAAAAAAGATGAGAGCCTGAAATAATTTTCACTTACTGCATTCACCTTTCAGGATTTTTTCTAATCAGTGCTCTGAATTTCCCATTAAAATCTTCCTTATGCCTTAGTTGTTCTACATTAATGATTTATTAGTAATTGCATGTCTTTCCATAGCAGGCAATAGTAGTAAAATGTGGAGACTTCTCCCTTTCTTCAGTGTTTCATTTGTTTTTTGCTTGCAGAATTCTTCCACCTATTGGGAGGGCAAGGCTGATATGGAATCCCTGCAGCGGATCTATGGAATTTCGTTCCCGGATACAAAAATGCTGAAGGAATGGGAAAAATTCCAGGAGGAGGCTAAAAGCAGAGATCACAGAAAAATTGGGCGGGTGAGACAGCTTTACTGGTAATGTATTTCAAAAGCACTGTGTGGATATAACCCCTTAATTGAAAGCATTTTGAAGACAGCCTGTACTTGCTGCCACAACCAAGATCTGATACAATTTTATTTTAAGCTGAGTTGTGAAGTCAGCTACTTTTCTCTCGAGCATCAAAGATGTAAAATAAATAACTTCTTTATGTTTTAAAGACAATGACATCCTCATTCCATGCATCGATCAGAACAGAATATAAACACTTCAGTCTGCAACCCATGAATGCTCCAGTCCACAGGCAATGCTCATTCCTACACAGTTTGCTGCAGCCTGTTCATGCAGTTGTTTCTTCTGCCTGATTTCAGAATCTGCAATATTTAGCTGTGTTTTTTGGTTGGCTGGTTTTTGGGTTTGTTTTTTTTAATGGAAACCCCTGTCAGATAACTAATAGTTGTGAACAGGCTTAAAATGTCTGCTGCCTAGTACATCATGCCAAAATACTGAAGAATTCCCCATATGCAGACCTCAGGTGTGTGCAGTTTGTAACGTTAGCCAGCCATAGCTCACACGTTCTGTTCGTGTGCAGATAATTAGAGAGCTGCAGACGCAGTACTAAACATTTACTTGTTAATGTGCAGCGGGAACTGAGGGGGCACAGCTAGGAGTTAAGTGTAAAGTTTTGGAGCATTGGTAATGAGTGAAACAGGAAACTGAATGATTTCCTTTCCTTGTAACTACTGACAGACATAAAAATACTAGTGAAAATGCATCTGATGTATTGGATATTGCTTTTTTCCATGTGTTTTTCTTTTTGAAATTCTTTTATTAGTGATGCCCAGTCAGTAGCCATTCATTTGTGAATGTTAAGTGGAAAAGGTAGGGTGCAAATACTAAGCTTTTTAAGTATTGTTTTCCTGCAGGACCAAGAACTGTTTTTCTTCCATGAGCTCAGTCCTGGTAGCTGTTTTTTCTTGCCAAAGGGAGCTTACATTTATAATACATTAATTGAGTTTATACGGGTAAGTAATATCTTTTGGAAATCTCGTAGAAGAAATTGCATAATTTTAAAAAAATACATAACAGTATGCTACTTTTAACAGTATTAATAGCCCTTCATTTCAAGTTATCTTTTAGTTGTGTAAGCTATGGAACTAAAGAAACCTGTTTTCTTTGATTTGATCTTGTCCCAATCTGTACAAAGTTACGTTTTATCAGTACTTTATACTTGCACTTAAAGCTGTGATAAAGGTGCTTCGTAATAGGAATTCTTTGACATCTAATAGTAGAGCTAAGCTCACACTGCTGCAGTTCCATTGGTGTATATTGATTTGTTTTAATAAACTTACTTAATTTGGTCTAGTAGACCTATTTGTTTTGAAAATACATGTAGGAAAAAATGGTTCTAATCTTCCTGCTGTAATATTTAAAGTCTGTGTTATTGTATATTTGGGCTGCAGTGTAATATGTCAAGGATCATTGAGTAATTAGAGACTGCTGCATTGCTTGCAGGGAGGAAGCTTGTTCTTGCTTACTACAGAGAAATTCTTTGGGGGAAGTGTGTATCCTGGCATGCCCAGCTTGAAGTTTTGTCTTCCTTTCCCCCTTCCCTTCCTAAGTCATGGGACTTTTGTATGGCAGCATTTATATATTTTTTTATGGCTTCAGATTGAAGCCTGGGCTTACCTTTGTTTTCTTTATTACTTGTTTTACGTACTGTGTCTGTTCTAGAGTGAGTACCGAAAACGTGGATTCCAGGAGGTGGTCACTCCAAATGTTTACAACAGCAAACTGTGGATGACTTCAGGGCACTGGCAGCATTACAGTGAAAATATGTTTTCCTTTGAAGTGGAGAAAGAAACCTTTGCTCTTAAGCCTATGAACTGTCCAGGACACTGGTAAATACATAGCACATTCAGTTTACCAAAGATTATGCTGATTGGGAAAAAAAAGCCAAACCAAACCTGCTCTCCTTCCTTTGCTTTTTGTAATTGTAAAGTTGGGTACATTCTGTTATTCATTCTCTCAGGAATGATGTAATTATATGTCTTGCTGTGTACATGCTCTCTTCACTGGAGACACTGAGAAATGTCATTTTACCATCATTAGACCCCATCATTACTGGGGCATTGTCAACTTTGTGGCAGTTCAGGCATTCAGCTTTTAATGCTCAGTTTTAGGAGCTGTTTTATCTCCTCTCTGTGAGGAGGGGAAAACCTACCACCTATAAAAGGAGATTGTTTTCCTGACAAAACTAGATAAGACTCATGGCTCTATCCAGATTACACCAGTGGCCTTACGGGCATTTGCTTCGTCACTGGCTGCTTCTCCCTGGCTGTTCTTTGCAGAATTTTGGTTCTCAATGAGCTTCAAGTAATAAACTTTTCCTTCAGCCTTATGTTTGACCACCGCCCGAGGTCGTGGCGCGAGCTGCCGCTGCGGTTGGCAGATTTTGGTGTCCTGCATCGCAATGAGCTGTCAGGAGCTCTCACGGGACTCACCCGAGTGCGCCGCTTCCAGCAGGACGATGCTCACATCTTCTGTGCTATGGAGCAGGTAGGGGCTGCTGCCAAATGAAACTGGGTATTAAAATCAGGTTAACTGAGATTTCCATATTTGAGACATTGCTTCTGTTATTGTCAAGATTGAAGAGGAGATAAAGAGCTGTCTGGAGTTCTTGCGTGCTGTGTATGATGTCTTCGGATTTTCGTTTAAGCTGAATCTCTCCACTCGTCCTGAAAAGTACCTGGGAGATATTGAAGTGTGGAATCAAGCTGAAAAGGTGAAACAGTTGTTTTATTAACTTTTCAATGACTGTAAGGCTCCATCTTCTCTACGAACATACTGCCATTCTGGGAGGTACAGTGAAGCTGGGCTGGGCATGAGCAATATAACTTGGATAACTGCTTTTGGTTCAGTCTGGCTGCTGTAAATAGTTTCCTCTCAGTATAGAGGCAGTCTCCATGTCAAAATCAAATGAACTCTCTCTCGTTGTCTTTTTTGATAATTAAAAAAAAAAAGAAGACAATCACTTCTGGCAGTCCCTGTAATAAGGCTTAAAGCCATCTCCCAAAAGTGAGGCTGAAGGGGATGGGGTTGGCCCCTGCAGGTGCAGTGCTGGGGAAAAGATAGGGCCAGAATAGATATTTAGTGTACCAGGGCAGATTCCATCTCAACATTAACTACAAACCTTGAATTTAGTATAAAAAGGTCTTGCATCTTAGCTAATGCTTGTTTGGCCTTTTCCAAAATGAATGCATTCATTTCGTGTGTTTAAATTTGGGCAAAATTAATTTCTTTTTTTTTAGCTGGGGCTTTTCCAAAACTTTCCTTTTTCAGAAAATAAATGGGTTTCAGCAGTACCTAAGTAGTGAGAATTTGGTGGTGTCCCCTCTCTGTGGCAGCAGGCTGACCTGATACTGTAACATGGAAAGAAACACTGAGCATATGTGTCCTTTATTTTCAGCAACTGGAAAACAGCCTCAATGCCTTTGGTGAGAAGTGGGAGTTAAACCCTGGTGATGGAGCTTTCTATGGACCTAAGGTTAGTGTGTTGCTAACCCCAAGCTGGATTTGGCTTTTAATTCTGTTTGGATAAGGCAAAAGGCTGGGATGAGGAAGAAGGGATTTTTTTTGTTACCCCATTTTAACTTGCTGTCTAACTGAAACTTTCTGGTTTTCCAGATACATAAACTCTAACATACTTGAAAGAGAAATAATCCTCTGTGATCCTGGTTTTCACATAGTTGTAACTGCTTTAACACTCATTTAAGTAATTAAACATGAATTAACTATTCGTCTGCTGCTTAAACAGCTGACTGCTTTAGTGGGTGGCATAAACACAAGGTGGCACTGTAAGATCTGTTTTAGCAGCGCAGCTTCAGCATTACACATAATCCTTTCAGCCGTAAGTGAATCCTAAGTCAAGAGAAAATCAAAAGTAAACTTACTGGTTAAACAAATTTTTATTTCTTTAACTGCACAGTTTTGAAGCTGTGTTGAATTACTGGTGAGTTTTGGTAGTTTAAAAATCCCCATGCACTGATCATGTGAATTTGTTGTGTTTCTTAAGAACAGTCTCCTCAGTTTGGACAGATTAAGTAGGGCTTTTCAGAAATTTCATTAATACCTTTGCATGTAAGGACACAGAGCATTACGAAATTGCTTTTAAATCTTACCCTAATATGCCCATACTACATTTATGTTTATGTTCTCATCTAGTAAGCTAGTTCTGATTTCTCTATTTGTATGCTAATTGAATCAGTTTTGGTTTATGTCTTGTAGGTAAAATGTGTTACAGCAGCTAAGATTTAGTAATTTCCTCGTTTGATTGAAAGAAGACAAATACACAGGAACGTTTGTTAACATTAATTAACCTTACACTTGCTCCTCATACAGTCTGGATTTGAAATTAAATTAGGTTGTAAATTATTTATTTTGATTAGAAGCTCTTTGGTGATCAGCTGAATTCTGATAAACTGAATTCTGGATGCAAAATTGAAAGACATTTAGATCTTGTGTTGTTAAAGAACTGATCTGTTTATTACATAAATTAAAATAAGGCATACAGCCTCAATATATAGTCTGGTATATACTGGTAAAATGATGAGCAGGTGAGCAATGGAATGAATAAGTAAGGTCAGGGCACTATAAGTCTACTGTTTTCTGTAAGTCTTCTCTGCCTAAGTTGTATAATAAGTGTACTCGGGATTTAAGAGTTAGGTGCAAAAGAAAGAACAGGCTGGACTTGTAGGTTGGAACAAGAGTTATTGATTAGTGTGAATCCCTGCTGGTAAGTGAACTGTTTAAACAGATTCTTGTCCCATGTTGATGCCCTGAATTTGTAACATAAGCTGCAAGGTCTTCAAATACTGCAGAATAAAGAAGTATAAGTGTGCCTGTTTGAGGCTGAAGAAACCTCATTTGTGGGGAGACATGTTCAGTTCTGCATTTACACTCTGCTGTATTCATTCAGTGAAAAAGCCCATGAAAGTCCCAGACTGAAAGTCACAAATTACGGTCTGAGACATTAAATATAGTTTCCCCCAATGTATTATCTCTGTAGTTACTCACCCTGTTTTAGCTCTAACATTTTTTGCATCAGAACCTGCAAATCACTTAAAGCCTAATGAAGGCTGAAGTAAAACTATGCTGTTTAAAACTGCATGTAGTTCCTCTGCATTGACTGAAACCTTCCATCTTAAAACAGTAAATTTGCTTTCAGAGGAGAATACCTGTCTCTTAACTGCAGTAAAAGTTCATGTCCTTTTGTTTTTCAGATTGACATTCAGATTAAGGATGCCATTGGCCGCTACCACCAGTGTGCTACGATTCAGCTTGACTTCCAGTTGCCAGTCAGATTTAACCTCACCTATGTCAGGTAAGCACAAAGGCTGGTTGTGTTTAATTTCTGTGTAATCTCACTTCAGTAACACTTACAAGCATAAGGTTGCATCAAGAAAAAAAACCTTACATTTCTTTACAGCCATGATGGCAATGACAAGACGAGACCAGTTATCATTCACCGGGCTATCTTGGGATCTGTGGAGAGAATGATTGCCATTCTAACTGAGAACTATGGAGGCAAATGGTAACGTTGAAAAGTTATTATTCCAGTTCAAGCAAACTCTTTATGTAGGAGAGAAGTTAGCCCCAAGTACTAGAGGGTCAGGAGTATATGTTTGTTCCACTTGCTTGCTAGGGTGACATGCCTAGGAATACCACAGGGCAATTTCTTCTGAACCACCTTCCTTAGATATTAAATTATTCAAGATTGTGTAGATTCTACCTGATACTGCTCATGCAGGTGCAGCATATTCCTCCCAGCTGCTTTTGCAGCAGGACTGTCTTGTAAAGAGTCATGGAGATGATTACTTTACCTGTGTTAATAGTCAGTGGGAGTGACCCCAAGATTATGACAAGTCTCCAAAGTAAATTTTTCCTGTGCTTAGTTAGTAATGAGCTTAATCAATTAGGCTTTGTTGTCTGTTGTAAAACACAGTAGCAATCTTCAGGTCAGTGAGTATTCCTTGCCCATGCTGCAATCGTTTTAGATACTCAGTTCTTTTGGGAAAGTAATTGAAATGAATGTAAGGCTCTCATCACCTGAACTCTGCAGGTGGCTTTAAGAGTTTCTTGTGTAGATTTTTTTTCCTCCCTGTAAATAGTATTTTTCCTACTAAAAAAATACTGAAAGGTGTATAAACTTGTTTTGTTTGTTTATTGAAGGCCACTCTGGCTGTCCCCACAGCAAGTAATGGTGGTACCAGTGGGACCAGCGTGTGATGAGTATGCTCAAAAGGTGATGTATATGGTTTCAGGCCTTCATTTTCAGTAATTGTATTGATCTGAAATACTTGGTTATTAGTGATTAATAGTATTTATCTAAGAGAAGTGTTCCAAGTCTTTGCATATTACATTGAGTCATTTTTGTATCACAGCGACAATTAGCTGCTGAAGTTGTAGATCTGTCTTAAAGGTAACCTGAGTTAGATTGTGGATATGTAAATAACAAATATTGATCTTTATGAGACTTATTTTTGGAAAACTTTGTTTTTCTCTCACACAAATCTTTCTTACCCTTCTGTTTCTAGTTCCCTCATGCAGGGCAGTAAGAAAGATGAAAATGAGTTTGCGGATATTTAGCGTCCAGCATACCTTTTCCTGTAGTCCTTTCAAGCACATTATATATAAATAAAATAGTCTGCAAAATGAAAAAATCTCTTCTGATCAGTGAGCTCCACCATCCTGTTGCCATTTACAGTATCAAACTCAAATCACTACTCAGCCCAAACATGAGGTGATCACATCACTGCTTACTTATTTAGTGTGTGTATAGTTGCATCATAGCTGATGTATGTTAATTTCTTAAACTGGGCTCATCTCCAAAGCCTGAACCCATGACAGTGCCCTTGTTTTAGGGTTCATATAATCTAAAATAGTTTAAATCTACAAGTCATGAATAGTAATGAGTATCCAGGAGTGACAGTTTAAATACTTTTTTCCTTAGGTCAGGCAGTACTTTCATGATGCTGGATTTATGGTAGATGTTGATGTAGATCCTGGGTGCACACTCAACAAGAAGATCAGAAACGCTCAGCTTGCGCAGTATAACTTCATTCTGGGTAATGTATTTGTTACCTTGTACTGGCTGACCCTTTTGTTGTGATCATTCTGTGAGCAAGGCAGAGAGTTGTAGTCAGTGTTTTAGGTCACTTTGTTCCTAGGAGTCTCCACTGCAGAGAGCCTCTCCTGCTGACATCATAGGCATTCCTGGCTTGTATAGTTGTCCCTGATAGGAGATCACTGTGACCCAAGGCATTATTGATATATCTGAAAAAAGTTTTTGCTATCTCCTGGTCAGCAGTGTGGGGACAGATACAAAGTCTCTTGTTCTTTATCAGTCAGATTTGTAAGTGATTTTTCATCCTCCCAATAATTTATGCTCTTGCTTCTACTTCAGCAAAAGAAATATGTTTTCACTGCATTCAGCTGTGGTACACTTCTGAATTATGCGTGCATCTGTAAGAGAAGCCACTTTCAGAGAGAGTGATGCAGGGGAAATTAGAAACTCACCCTGAAGTACATGATTTGAAGCAGCATGTTAGTCCTGTCATGTGAATTGGGGCTCTCGCATTGGCCTTAAAACCGGTTGGGATCCATTAGAGTAGAAGGAGCCTTTGACAGAGAAACTCCACCCTCCAAGTAATTGACAGAATTGTGAAAAAACAGTTAATTCCTTTGTCTCTTGGTTGTTTCTAGTTGTTGGTGAAAAGGAGAAGGCAAGTGGAACAGTGAACATCCGCACCCGAGACAACAAGGTGCATGGGGAAAGAACCATTGCAGACACTGTGGAGAGGCTTCTGCAGCTGAAACGCTCTCGTTCCAGACAAGCTGAAGAAGAATTTTAACACCATCTGCTCTACTTGGCATATAAGAGTTTATAGTTTTCCTAATTTAGTTAATCACAGGGTTTTTGTTCTGAGCCAGATTTGAAGTGTATTTCACATTTGGACCTATTGCTCATTTTAATGGGGATCTTTCTTTAGTCAGAAATGCCTCCTTTTGTATAAAAAATCAAGATTTCAAAAATGTTGAAGTAAAGTTTCCTGGCTTCTAACCAGTAACAGAAGAAGCAAAGTGAAATGACTTTTCCGTGACTGCAAGGGAAGATTGAAACATTAATCAGGGATATCTGTGGCATTCTAACTGCCCTGTTAAGAATAACATACATTTTGAAAACAAATGTTTTTCAGTCAAGTTTAACAATAGACCTCAGGCTTAAGAACCCACATAGTATCCACGTGCTGCAGCAGCACCTTCTGGAGTGTCTCCATGAGCAAATAAAATGATGCTTTGCCATCCTGTCATATGGTCTCACACCAGTTGAATAAATTGAATCTCCAGAGCTCCCAGTCACACGAAGGGGACATGAACAGAGGCTTCCTGCTTCCCTAGTGGCTGGTGCCTCTGGCAGTGTCTCAGCTCCCACAGCGTGGCACTCCTGACTCCACGATGGGGCCCTCTGCCGCAGAGCACCAGGCTGCTAACTAAAGCCTACTGTGCCCTTTTCCACAGGCAGTTTCTGAAATGTGCTGGCCTCTGCAGGCAAGGTCCTCAGAGCTGCAGGAAGGGGATAACACTGCCTGGAAAAAGCAGGGCATAGTAGGACCAAAGAAGCAGCTAAGGAAACCAGTAGTATTAGGAACAAAGGGTGTTTCTGTTCATGTCTCTGAGCTGTCATTACAGTAAGGTCATCTGTCACAGCAGAAACAAGAATGTACTGAACAAAAAAAGATCGTGATTATTTCTTTAAGACAAATGCTACTTTTCAGTTTAATAGGTGCAGTCCCATCCATGGAACACTTCCTTCCCAAGCCTCTAGTTCAAGACATCACATAATTAGCAGCCCTTCCTATCTTACTGCTGAGGGATATCATCAATTGATTTTGGGTTTGGTTTGGGGTTTTTCTCTACATCTAGCTAAGAGATAAATGTCTGTCACTGACAAAAAATACAATCTTGGTCTGAGGTTTTTTTGCATCTCCTTTATTAATTTTAACTAACTTGAACAGCTTCAAAAGGTGCTTGGTAACCGTTCATTTTAAAAAGAAAGTTATTGTTACAGCCTAAACAAAGATCAGACAAGTCTGAGGACAGGTTTGAACTATCACTTTTTGAAAACCTCCGTGTCTTTCCATTATTGTCTGGGCAGAAGTATTTCATCCTGCCTTTTCTCACCTATTTTACTCAAGAGTGATGGTCACATTTTACCAGCACTTGAACCCTTGGTGAATTCAGACTCAGCAGACTGTAACCCCAGCAATTTTCAGCAAAATCTATTTCATCCTCCTTTTGTTCATGGAGATTAAAGGTTCCATCTAACTGCTGGGGGGGGGGGGGAGGAAAAAATT
>VYZT01006655.1:0-15787 GCA_013400735.1 Pomatostomus ruficeps | reverse complement strand
GTGACCCCAATTTCAGTGACCCCCCCATTTCAATGACCCCCCCATTTCAGTGACCCCTGTTTCAATGACCCCAATTTCAGTGACCCCCCCATTTCAGTGACCCCTCATTTCTGTGACCCCAATTTCAGTGACCCCCCCATTGCAGTCTCTGTTTTTGGGGGTTGCAATGTCCGCTCCTATTTCAGTGACCCCCCCACAAGAGCAGGAGGCTCTTCCCAGCCTTTCTCCCTCCCCAGCCTCTGGATTTTGGCTTTTCCTGCTGATTTTTGCTCTGTCCATGTTCCCTCCCTGTGTGTCCGGTGCGGTGTGCGGGGTCACCCTTCCCTGGGCTGCCCCGGGGATGGATGGATCCCCATCCCGCTGCTGTCCCCATGATTTAAAAAAGCATTGTTTTTTAATTTGTTCTCATTTGGGTTTTCTTGTTTTTTCCCTGTTTTTCTCTTTGCCTAGCACGGAAAACGAAGCGCCTCTGGCTCCCAGGAGCTAATTCATCCAAGTTAAATGATCTTTAAAATCTGCGAGCGCATCACAGCGCTCGGCTCCTGTTTTCTCCCGGTGTAATTAATGCTCCAGCTTAAATTTCCTCCTTTCCTTAGGGGCAGGCTTGATGGATCCGGTGCCGGGCTCAAACTTCCGCCGAGCCATAGGAAAGAAATCATCCCCCCACCCTCCCCCCACAAAAAAACACCCCCAAACCAATCTCGGCCTTTAATTGAAATTTGATTTTTCTTTTGAAACAGCTTGTCTTTGGGAAGAAACTGATGTTGTTTATTATCGTTATTTCTTTTTTCTCATCCAGCACCGAAGACTTGTAGCCCCAAACAGTTTGCATGCAAAGATCAGATTACGTGCATATCTAAGGGCTGGCGCTGTGACGGGGAGAAGGATTGTCCGGATGGCTCGGATGAATCTCCCGAGATATGTACGTATGCCTCTTCTTCCTAATCCTCTTCCTCTGGGTTTGTTCCATCTCTCCACGGCCGTTCCGGGGCCCCGAGCGGCCGTCACAGGACGTTCTTCCTCAGCTCTTGTTGCTCCTGCAGCCCCTCAGGGTGGGGGTGTCCATTCCGTCCATCCATCCATCCGTCCATCTGTCCATCCTTCCATCCTTTCATCCGTCCATTACTCCAAAACAGCCTCCTGGGAACGGGGAATCGCTCGTTTTTGGTTTTTTTCCACCAAAATGGGTGCGCATGAGGAAGGATGAGCCAGGAGCAGCGGCTCTGGGCAGTGTCACCCTGTCCCCAGGCCCTCGGCATTCCCGGGAGTCCTGGGGAGCAGCTGGAAGGGTGACATCACTGTCCCAGATGTGTTCTGCGATTGGGTTCACTGGTCTGAGCTGATGGAGCCACTCGGACACCGGTGGCCGCAGCTCTGGAGGAGCTCCTGCCTCAGGTGGGGCGGTCCCGCTGTGCTGGGCTGGAGCAAGGAGCCACCTGTCCCCACGTCCCAGGATTCCGGGCCATGGGACAACCACCGCTGGGCCCAGCAGGATGTCCTCATGGCCTGTCCCAGCTGTCCCTCGTGGACTCCTGCTCCAGGCTGTGCTTGGCAGCGTCACCCCATCCCCAGCGCTTCGGCATTCCTGGGCACGGGGAGCGAGGGAAGGAGATCCCCAGGAGTCCTGGGGAGCAGCTGGAAGGGCGACATCGCTGTCCCAGATGTGTTCTGGGATTGGGATGCTGGGTTGGGTTCACTGGTCTGAGCTGATGGAGCCACTCGGACACCGGTGGCCGCAGCTCTGGAGGAGCTCCCGCCTCAGGTGGGGCCTGGAAGGGAACAGGGAACTGGGATGGGTTAGGTGGGGTGTGGGGTGGGAATTTGGGGCTGTCTGCACAGGGGTCAGAGCTGTGGGGACACCAGGGGTGGCTGGCGGCCGTGCCAGTCCCCCTGTGCTGGGCTGGAGCAAGGAGCCACCTGTCCCCACGTCCCAGGATTCCGGGCCATGGGACAACCACCGCTGGGCCCAGCAGGATGTCCTCATGGCCTGTCCCAGCTGTCCCTCGTGGACTCCTGCTCCAGGCTGTGCTTGACAGCAGTTTCTGGTTCGGCTCCGGGTTTGTTTATTCCTTAAGGCAAAATGATGCAACGGCCCCTCCGTGGGAGGGATGGGGGGCTGGGATGGGCTGCCTGGCTCCAGTCAATCAGCAGCCCTGGAAAATTCCAGCGGGAGGACTCAGAGGCTGGAAGGAATCCGTCCTGAGCGGCGCGTTCCGCCTGCTGCGCGCGTCTGCGCTCGATCCGTGCAGGCAGGTGACCGGAGCACGGAGCCCTCGGATGCTCTTCCCTCTCCCCCTTCTCCCTCTTCCCTGGGGCTGGTGAGAGGCCTGACCCCGGAGCAGCCTCTGGTGCTGCGGATGCCCCTCGTGTCCATCCCTGTGGAGGTCATGGATGTTGGAAGCCTTGGGTTTGGTCCAGTCCCCCCGAGCGCTCATCCCTGGAGGACACGGGAGCCCCGCTGACCCTGCGCCCTTCGGAACGTTTGGCGCTTTCAGGACAGGGAAGTGGGAGCCCCTGTGAGGCACAGACCAAAGCCTGGCACCTCCTCTCTCCTCTCCACGAGGACCAAGCCCGAGTGTGGGACTAAGTCCCTGTGTTTCCCTCACCACCACAGACCCCCAAATTTGAAATCTCTCAGTTCTTCAGGAGCTGTTCCCTGTCCAGCCGAGCTCTGGGCACCTGGAGGGGCTGGACCTTCCTGAGGGGCTCTGCCCACCTTCCCCAGTCCCCACTTTGAGCCCCAAAACACCGGAAGGGAGCCAGGGGATGCTTTTCCCCCCAGGACACAGAGATTGGGGTACCAGGGCACTTCTGTGCCGGGGGATGAGTGGAGCCTCCCTGCTCCTGCCCGGGCTCGTTCCCGTGGAGCCCAACCTGTCAGCACAGGCCCCTGGTACCTCCGCGATTGCCAGGCTGGCGTTTCTCACGCCGCTCCGGCACCGGCGCTTCCAGCAGCCTCTCATCCCCCTTATCTCTCTGGCAGGCAGAGAATGACTTTTATTGCTCTCGTTTAATCCGCGTTTGAGCCGGGCTGCGAGCGCAGCTCCTGCCGCTGCTCCAGAGCCCTTCGGAGCCGCGGTGTTCCCGCGGCGCTGCCGTTCTCCTGCCGGAGCCTCTTAAAACCCTGTCAGGCACGTGCCGGGTTTTCCTCCCCGGGGAATCCTTTGAAGATTCCCTGGCTTTGCTCAGGTGAGCGTTGGCCGGTCCCTTCCTGTCCCCAGTGCTGCTCGTTCGCTGCGAGCAGCTCACGCACGGTGCTTGCACCGTCAGTTTTTTGCTCCACGGAGCTTCCCCGGGAGGAAAAGACTCGGACAAGAGCCTCCATCCTGCTGGAGATCAAAGCTGAGGGGTCTGAGGAAGGAATTCGCCGTGGCTCAGCTGGTTCCTGGTTGGTCCGTCCGCTGCTCCGAGGGTTCAGGAGGTCTTGGATCTCTGGTCTCGCTGTGCAGGATGTGCTGTTGGTCCTGAGGAGCTCAGAGTGACCCCGAGGCAGCACCAGGCCCCTCACCGCTGCCACCGTGTCCATCCTGATGGGACAAGCGGGACCATCCCACTCCTGCTCCTCCAGCCTCTTCCCTCCTTGTGTTCCCCCCATCTGTGTCTCCCTGGGTTGTTGCCAAATCAACTGCAGGAGGAAGAATTGCTTTTCTTCTTTCCTTCTTGTTTTTTTTGTTGTTTTTTTTTTTTTTTTTTTCCGAGTGGTTTTTCGAGGTTAAACATTCCTATCTAATTCGGCTCCTTGGGGTGTACCACAAGCTTGTCACATGTAATAAATTGGCTCATTTATTAGCGCCAGCACAGTCAAAAGCAAACAAAGTGGCTTGTGGATTAATCCTGCCCTGTTTGGGATAAGTGGTTTGATCCAGGCTCTTTGCAGGGAATAATGGGCACGGCAGAGCAGTTCTGACTGATGAATTGGGCGCTTCACTTCAGCCCCTTCATTCTTCTGGTCCATATATCGACGTTACTTAATTAACCCCTAATTCGCAATTACCGGGGGCCCACCCTCTGCGAAAAATAAATCTGTGCAGCGGCACCCGGTAAGAAATTCCTGCAGGAATCATCTGCTGGGTGCCCTGGGAAAGAGGGGAAGCCCAAATCCCTGTGGCTGTGACGGAGCCTGGGTGTGCTGAGCTCCATGCCCCCCATCCTGGAGGATCCCATGGCCCCAGTGCCAGCCCAGCCGGCTCACTGGGAGCACACTGGGATGTGTTTGAGACTCAGGGCAGCGATCTGGCATTGGATTCCTGTTTAGATTCCCGTTTTTCAGGCATCTCTTGAGCAGGAATGGCTGTCTCTGCCCGGGACGGACAGAGGGAAGTTTTGGCTGGGATGGACTGAGGATCCTGCTCGGGGCGTCACAAACCTGGGGTCTGTGGTCCCCTTCCCACAGCTCCGAGTGCTTCTGAGGGCCTTTGTCCCTGTCTGGAGCCCAAGGATCGGGGTGGGATGGGGATGTGCGGGCACACGGCGCTCCGTGTGTGATGTAACGCTCCTCTCCAAGGAGAGCCGGAGCTTATTTAGGGCAAACTCCGCTGTCGGAGTCCCTGGTGAAGGTGACTGGGCTAAAACGGGGCCGTGCCTGGACGCGGTGTGTGCTGTGCCCTTCTCACTGCTCACTGGGGGGATCCACGGAGCTATTTCTGCCACCGTCCCGCTGCCAGCCCTGCCGAGGGCAGGATGAGGCAGGAACAGCCCCTGGGAAATGGGATTTTGGTGTTTTGGCTGGGCAGAGATGTGTTGGTGGCTCAGTGAAACGCTGCCCTGAAATGTGGATTTGGGGCAGGGAGAGGAGGAGACCCCATGGGGGGTTCAGGATTTGCAGGGGCTGTGCCAGGGCTCAATGTCACCCCTGCAGCCACCTCCAGCCCGGGGTGAAGCCGTGCAGGAGCTTTCCCCGGGGTTTCAGGCCGTTGATGGATTTATGGTGTGTTTGTTGTTTGTCTCCATGCCTTGCTTCTTTTCAGAGGAGCTTAAAAAACAAAGCCTGGCTTCCTTTGTAATTTTTCCAGTTAATAACCGAGATTAAGTCTCCTTGTGCCGGGCTCGGAGGGGCCCCCCATGAACCTGCCCGTGCCACGGCCTCGGGACAAGGAGGGTCCCCCGGGGGCTGTCACGGCCCCTGTGCTGACCCTGAGCCCTTCGGTGTCCTGCAGGTCCCCAGAGCAAAGTGTCACGCTGCCAACCCAACGAGCACAACTGCCTGGGCACCGAGCTCTGCATCCACATGAGCAAACTCTGCAACGGGCTGCACGACTGCTTCGACGGCTCCGACGAGGGGCCGCACTGCCGGGGTAGGTTTGGGGGTCCTGGGGGGCTGTAGGGACTGGGGGGCTGCCCCATGGGATCCCCCACACGGATTAGGAGCGATGAGGTCCCCGGTTTGTCCTGCCGAGTGTGAGCCCCGCCACGCTCAGCTCAGCGCAGTCACAGATCCAGAGATTATCCAGAGCCGCTTGGAAGTGAAATGCCCATCATTCCTGAGCCTGCAGCCATGAAATAGCTGCATTGTCTCCTGGGTTTAAAAGCTCCAGGCCTGGGGTTCTGGTCCAGATAAGAGACACCGCTGTGGGTTTTTTCCTAATTTCCAGGAGCTTTGTCCCCCCTCCTGGCCTGTCCCCGTGGCTAATCCTGCTGGAAAACTCCCTAAACCAGCGTGCTGCCGCGCAGATTAATCGCTCACAAACGCGTGTCCCGGGCTGACCCTGCTCTCCGGAGCCTCTTTGCTCCCCAACCCTTCCCTGCCTGGGGTTGGGGGGCTCCTACCCCTCTCTGCCAGGACCCCCGGCCGCAGAGGGCTCCCTGCTGGGTCCCAGCTCCTCTCCACTGCCCGGATCCCATGGGAGCAGCCCCGGGGCAGCTCCTGCAGCTGCGCCTGAGCTGGGAATTAATATTTCAGTAACAGCTCTCGTTACTTAAGTGGGATCTGATTTTTCACGGCCGGGCAGCACGTGAGCCACGTGAGCTGCACTGGGGCAGCTGCTCGGGGCTTTGGGCACCTGGTGCTCGCAGGTTTGGGCACGCTGGGGCCGCCAGCCCTCGGTGGTGCTTGAGCCGAGTGCTGAGCCCCCCTGCCCGCGGCCGGTGCCGCCCCAGGGAGGCATTTCCTGCATCTCCTCGCAGCTGCTTGCGAGTCCCAGCCTGCCACTGCCCCGGGCATGGGCAGGTGAGCTGTCACCCCGAGTTGTTACCCCGAGTTGTCAACCCAAATAATCACCCCCAGCTGTCACCCCAAAGGATCACCCTGAGCAATCACCCTGAGCTGTCACCCTGAGCCATCGCCCCAAATGATCACCCCAAACTATCATGCCAAGTGATCACCCCGAGCAATCACCCTGAGCTGTCACCCCAAGAGAGCACCCTGAGCTGTCACCCTAAACGATCATCCCAAGCTGTCACCCCGAACTGTCACCCTGAGCCATCACCTCAAACTGTAACCCCAAGCTGTCACTCCAAGCTGTCACACTGAGCCATCACCCTGAGCTGTCACTCCAAGCTGTCACCCCGAACCATCGCCCCAAGTGATCACCCTGAGTTGATCACCCTGAGCTGTCACCCTGAGTAGATCACCCTGAGCTGTCACCCTGAATTGATCACCCTGAGCTGTCACCCAAAGCCATCACCCTGAGCTGTCACCCCAACCCCTGTTCACGCTCTGGCTGCTGGGCCATTGCTCCCCCATCCTGCTCCCCTCAGCGAGCTGGGGACTCTCTGCTGCCCTTGCAGACATTCCGGGGGTGGCAATGCCAGCGGAGCCCCCGTGCTGAACCCCCAGATTGTCCCCTCTGAGCGCTCCAGTGACGGGGTTGGACAGGAGGGGAGCTCTGGCCCCTCTGGTGCATCCACACCCCCAGGATGACCCAGAGCTGTGTCCCACTCCAGTCCCCTGCACAGGAGTGCCAGGTCTCGGCCACCCCGGGAGGTTGCAGGGAGCCAGCAGCCCTGGGGACAGTGGGGGCTGCTCAGACCCCCCTCCCTGGAGCAGCCGTGTGTCCCACGTGTCCTCCCTCCCTCCGGCGGGGGGCTCAGTCCTTCTCCCCTCTGGGGAGGTGGCAGCGGTGTGGAGTTTCCCAGCAAATCCTCATGGGGTTTCTGGTGGTCCTGCTCACCCAGCCCTGGGTCCTTGGTGTCCATCCTGTTCCTCCCTGGGTGACATCCTCCCTTCTGTCCCTGTCCCCGCAGAACAATTGGCCAACTGCTCGGCGCTGAGCTGCCAGCACCACTGCGCACCCACGCTGGCCGGCCCCGTCTGCTACTGCAACCACTCCTTCCAGCTGGCCGAGGACCGCAGGAGCTGCAGAGGTGGGTCTGGGGTGGGCAAAGCCCTCACCCCGTGCTGGTGGCCGAGGGTCCCCGGGGATGTGGCCGATGTGGCTGTCACGCGTCTCAGACATGTGGGAAAGGGACTGGGCAGACCTCAGCTTCCAGCAGGGAACACAGGGCAGCGGAGTGAGATGGGATCAGTGGGATGGGATGGGATGGGATGGGATGGGATGGGATGGGATGGGATGGGATCAATGGGATGGGACGGGTTAGGACGGGATCAGTTGGATGGGATGGGATCGGATCAATGGGATGGGACCGGGATAGGATGGGATCAGTGGGATGGGATGGGATGAGATCAATGGGATGGGATCAGTGGGATGGGATGGGATCAATGGGATGGGATCAATGGGATGGGACAGGTTAGGATGGGATCAATAGGATGGGATCAATGGGATGGGACAGGATGGTATGGGATGGGATAGGACAGGATGGGATGGGATGTGACTCCCTCTGCTGAGGATGCAGCTCCCAAAAGCCCGAGTGAGGAATACTGGGAATAAGGAAAAGCCTTTGTGTACTGAGTCAGGGGCTGGCGCACGCTCCTGGCGTCCCTGCCTTGGAGAGGGTGGGAAAAACAGGAGAGGGTCACAGCAAGGATTGATGGCATCGGTGTGATGGGAACAAATCTGGGAGCGAGAGATTGCGACGGCTCCATCCCTTTCATGTGGTGGAAGGGACCGTTCCCGGCTCCGGCGCGGAGCTCTGGGGGATTCATCGCTTTCATCTGCCAGAAGAAAGAGCAGCCGAGGCAGGGGCTTGGGAGCTGGAGATTAGAGGGATTTGGAGGGGGAATGGAGGTGCAGAGCTGGAGGGAGGCTCCGTGGCCAGGCAGGGGGTGTCCTGCTGTGGCTGACACTGGAGTGGGGAACCTGGGACTGCCTGTCCTGTCACGGGCTGGCCTTGGAAGTGACGGTCCCTGTGATTCCTCTGGAGGCTGATGTGAAAATCCCTTTAGTTCCTCTGGAGGCTGATGTGAAAATCCCTTCAATTCCTCTGGAGGCTGATGTGAGGGTCCCTTTGACTCCTCAGAAGGTTGATGTGAGGGTCTCTGTGATTCCTTGGGAGGCTGATGTGAAAATCCCTTCGATTTCTCAGAAGGTTGATGTGAGGGGTCTCTGACTCCTCAGAAGGTTGATGTGAGGGTCTCTGTGATTCCTTGGGAGGCTGATGTGAAAATCCCTTCAATTCCTCTGGAGGCTGATGTGAGGGTCCCTTTGACTCCTCAGAAGGTTGATGTGAAAATCCCTTCGATTCCTCAGAAGGTCNGCTGATGTGAAAATCCCTTCGATTTCTCAGAAGGTTGATGTGAGGGTCCCAGTGACTCCTCAGAAGGTCGATGTGAGGGATCTCTGACTCCTCAGAAGGTCGATGTGAGGGGTCTGACTCCTCAGAAGGTCATTGTGAGGGTCCCTTTGGCTCCTCGGGAAGCTGCTGGGAGGGTCCCTCTGGCTCAGGGATCATCCCCTCCTCTCCAGCTCCACCTTGGAGAAAGGGGGGAGCCTCATTCCCATTTCAGGCAGCATTGAAGGGGTTTTCTGCTCCAAACCTCGGGTTTTTTCCTGTCTTTCCCAGACTTTGACGAATGCACCGTGTACGGCACCTGCAGCCAGACGTGCACCAACACCGAGGGCTCCTACACGTGCAGCTGCGTCGAGGGCTACCTCCTGCAGCCGGACAACAGATCCTGCAAAGCCAAGAACGGTGAGAGCCTGGCCGGGAGGAGCCTGGAGCTTCGGGGCAGCCCTGCAGACCATGGCCCTGCCCTGGGCTCCCCACCTTCCCTGGGGTTCCAGCCACGGGGTTTGGGTCTCCGCCCTGGCCCTGCCCCGGGCTCCCCACCTTCCCTGGGGTTCCAGCCACGGGGTTTGGGTCTCCGCCCTGGCCCTGCCCCGGGCTCCCCACCTTCCCTGGGGTTCCAGCCACGGGGTTTGGGTCTCCGCCCTGGCCCTGCCCCGGGCTCCCCACCTTCCCTGGGGTTCCAGCCACGGGGTTTGGGTCTCCGCCCTGGCCCTGCCCCGGGCTCCCCACCTTCCCTGGGGTTCCAGCCACGGGGTTTGGGTCTCCGCCCTGGCCCTGCCCCGGGCTCCCCACCTTCCCTGGGGTTCCAGCCACGGGGTTTGGGTCTCCGCCCTGGCCCTGCCCCGGGCTCCCCACCTTCCCTGGGGTTCCAGCCACGGGGTTTGGGTCTCCGCCCTGGCCCTGCCCCGGGCTCCCCACCTTCCCTGGGGTTCCAGCCACGGGGTTTGGGTCTCCGCCCTGGCCCTGCCCCGGGCTCCCCACCTTCCCTGGGGTTCCAGCCACGGGGTTTGGGTCTCCGCCCTGGCCCTGCCCCGGGCTCCCCACCTTCCCTGGGGTTCCAGCCACGGGGTTTGGGTCTCCGCCCTGGCCCTGCCCCGGGCTCCCCACCTTCCCTGGGGTTCCAGCCACGGGGTTTGGGTCTCCGCCCTGGCCCTGCCCCGGGCTCCCCACCTTCCCTGGGGTTCCAGCCACGGGGTTTGGGTCTCTGCCCTGGCCCTGCCCCAAGCTCCCCACCTTCCCTGGGGTTCCAGCCACGGGGTTCAGGTGCTCTACCCTGACCCCCCTGTCCCCTCCTTGCCCCCCAGAGCCCGTGGATCGCCCTCCCGTGCTGCTCATCGCCAACTCCCAGAACATCCTGGCCACGTACCTGAGTGGAGCCCCTGTGCCCAACATCACCCCCACCAGCGCCAAGCAGACCACGGCCATGGACTTCAACTACGTGGAGGACACGGTGTGCTGGGTGCACGTGGGCGACAGCGCCTCCCAGACCATCCTCAAGTGCGCCAAGATCCCCAACCTGAAGGGCTTCGTGGAAGAACGGTCCATCAACATCTCCCTGAGCCTGCACCGTGAGTGCCCCCTCCCCTCGGGACCCCCGTCCTGTGTCCCCGTCCCCATCTCCCTGCGCCCGCCCCGCTGTCCCCAGGCCGTGGTGGGTGAAACTGGGAAGGAGGAAGCTTCCCACAGGGCCAGGTCGTTCCCTTCCCTTTTATTGTTATTTCTAGCAAGTTTTGTGGTTTCTTGGTGTGCAGATATGAGGAAAAGGGATAGAGGGAGGAGTGCAGCTGCTACCTGTGCAGCAGGTTTTGGGATGGCTGTCCTCGCTTCCTGTGGTCCCACCCCAAAAAAGCGACTGAGTCCCACCCCAAAAAGTGACCAAGAACAAACTCCCAACCCAAAGGTGCCTCTGGGTGCCACGTGAGTCACGCTGTGAGTGGCTGGTGGCAGTTTCCTTCTCCTCGTGGCTCTGTGACCAGACCCAGTGCGGTTACAGCTCCGTGTCCTGGTTGGGCTTGCTGGTCCCAGCTTCGCATTTGGAATGGGAGGGGGAGTTACTGTTTGGGATTTCGGTGCTCTCTGAGTCTCTACCCTGTTCCCATGGGCTTCCAGCACCTTCCCTGCCTGCGCAGAGCAGTGGGGCTGGAGGGGTCTCTCCGTGGGGAAAGCGGGCGGGTGCCACAGCCGGAGAGCCGGGATGTGGGACCCCATTCCTGTCACTGGTTTCATCCTTTGACACCACAGACCGAGTGGGTTGGGGTGGGATTGGGGGATCTGGGGTTCACAGTGGGTCTCCGTCAGGTTTCGCTTCCCTGGCGTCATCCCTCAAGGGTGTCTCTTGCCTCCCAAAATTTGAGAGGCTTCCGTGGGGGCTTGAAGTGAGAGGGATCCCCTTATCCCCCCAGCTGTGCTGTTGGACAGCGAGCAGTGGCTCAGATGAACTCGTTTGAATGGATCTCTGCAGGCGAGTGAAGGTCCTGGGTGGATCCTGGAACTGAGAGCGATTCTCTGCCGGGATCCCGGCGGTCCTGGGGGTCCCGGGGGTCCCGGGGGCTGCGCGTGGCTGGGCCGGGCAGGCTGCGGGCGCTGCCGAGGGTGTGTGTGCACGGCTAATTTAAGCTCACCCTGTGTATTTTTAGGGCAGGGTGTATTTTTAGGGAGAGGCCTCACCCTTTGCTCTCACAGGCGATAGCGTGGAGTCGGGCAGGACAGGGCTCGGCTTCCCGCTCGCCTCCCGGGATTTAGGGGCGTCTCTGGGATTTAAGAGTCTCTGCTTTTGGTGCCCCTCTGGCTCCTCTCCGAAGGCTCCCTCAGGCTGAGGCTGGTTCATCAGCACAAAGGAAGCGGAGGAGAGAACTCCCCCGGCGCTGTGTCGGCTGCTGGGGGTCGGGATGAAGAGATAATGTCACTCTGCGGCAGGACACTGGAGAGACCCACGAATCCAATTAGTGGTTTCCCTCTTTATTCGCTTCTTTATGGCATTATCTGCTCCCAGCAGGAGCGGGGCCTCCCTGGTGCCTGCTGCTAATGGGGCTTGAGCTGGCATCTGATGGGGGAGATTGATGCTGAGGGGCTGGAGCGCAGCAGCTCCAGCTGCCGGGGGAGGCCTGGGGCGCGCGGTGCCACCGCCTGGCTCCGATGGCTCCCCTGCCTCTCCATCCCGCGCCGTTCCCGCGGAGATTTCTGTCACTTGTGCCGTGGGAGACGTGTTAAGTGAAGGCTGTTAACAGCCCTTGGCACGACCCGCTGTCCTCAGAGCTTTGCCGCTCCCCTGCTCCTTGCGCTCCCGAAGCCTTTTGCTCTCCGCAGGCTCGGCAGCCGCAGCGCTTCCCGCGACGCCGCCCCCTCGGCTCCCACCTCGCTGCCCGTGGACATTTGTCACAGGCACTGATTTTCTCAGTTGATCTGAGCTGGCTGGTTCCCTACCCCCGGGTCTTTTTCCGGGGACACGCTAAAAATCGGAGGCTGGTGAAGCCTTCTATGCATTTCCCTTACGAAAAAATCCCGCTTCGGGTTGGAATTGGATCATTTCTCTCTGCCGTCAGTCGGAATGGGCTGGGGGGACTCTGGGCACCTCTGAGGGACGTGTGGAGCGTGGTGCTAATGGCCAGGATGGGTGGGGTGATGTGGTCCCTCACTGGGCAGGGGTCCAGCCTTTCCCCATCCCCACAGGGACCTTGGAAGTGTCCCCGTCCCGCCAACCCCGGGATCCCGGTGTCCCTCCGTGCTGGGCCCCGTGACGAGGATGAGGCACAAGCGATGGCACGGGGAGGGCTCGTCCTTCCTGCCAGCGCTGAATTGCAACAAGAGGAACTTGTCTCATCCTTCCTCCCATGCCGCTGTCCCTCTCCTCCGCTCCGTGTGACAATCCCGCAGTGTTCCTGGCCGGGAGGATCCTGGCAGGCATCGTGCCCAAGGATGGAGGCACGTGCCTGTGCTGGGGCTGCTCCCACCCCTTGGAGCATCGGGATGGTTCACAGTGAACCCCCCATCAGCCCTGAGCCCCTCTGGTGTGGGCAGGGGACAGCTGGGGACCGGGGCAGGGCTGTCACCGCTCCCCTTGGACCCTCTGTGCTCCGTGGCAGATCCTTGACCTCCGGGGACTTTGTGATCCCGTGGGTTTTCTCAACCAGATTCCAACCTCCACGTGTTCCCCCAGACAATGTCCTTGTTTGTTTGGAGTCGGGCTTCCAAGGAATTTCAGAGCCAAACAGAGCACTAAAAAATAATAATTAAAATCTGTTGCTGGGCTCTTGTGCTGCTGCTTCCCGTGTCCCGGCTGGAGCCCTCTGCTCCCCCAGCTCTCTGTGCTTATCCTGCTGGCCTTGTCCTCCATCCTGGGCTGTTTGTCAGGGGTCACATCCTTGAGCAATCCTCATGGCTCAGCCATGGACTCCAGGGCTGGGACAGCGGGGAGAGCAGCTGTGGAGGGATTTGTGCCTCCTTCCATGGGATTCATGTCCCCGTCCCCCAGAGGTGACAGCAGGAGGTGGAAACTCCTCCCTAGGGCATGCACAGGGGCCAGGACGGTTCTTCAGAAGCCACCTTTAGCTGGCAGCAGCCCAAGCCAATGCCGGTCACCTCTCGGTGGTGTTGACAGCGGCGTTAAATCCGCGTCTCCGGTGCCGTGTGATCGGGTGACACTCGGCTTTAGGGGAAGGCAGGAGTCCTTTGCTTGGGCTGTGGAAAAATACTGGGGAGCACGTGTCAGGAGCCAGAGCACCGGGCTGCTCCGAGCCTCCCGGGGTGGCTGCCCTCTCCCTGTCCTTCCCCTCCCCTCCCCTTCTCACGCTCTTTCGCTTTCTTTTTCCCCTTTTCTGTGGCTTTTTGCACGGTCAGAATCAGGAACTTGGTGATGCCAGGGGATGCGTTTATTGTGCTGGCAGGTGGCTGAAGCGGCACTGCTGCATCCCAGGGCTGGGGCTGCTCTTTCCCAGTCCAGCCCTGCTCCTTCCCAGTCCCTTCACTGCTCCATCCCAGTCCAGCCCTGCTTCTTCCCAGTCCAGCACTGCTCCATCCCATTCCAGCCCTGATCATTCCCAGTCCAGCCCTGCTCCTTCCCAGTCTCAGCACTGCTCCATCCCAGTCCGGCTCTGCTCCTTCCCAGTCCCTTCACTGCTCCTTCCCAGTCCGGCCCTGCTCCTTCCCAGTCCCTTCACTGCTCCATCCCAGTCCAGCCCTGCTCCTTCCCAGTCCCTTGACTTCTCTATCCCAGTCCAGCCCTGATCATTCCCAGTCCCAGCCCTGCTTTCCTAGTCCAGCCCTGCTNGCTTTCCCAGTCCAGCCCTGTGCCTTTCCAGTCCCATCACTGCTCTTTCCCAGTCCCAGCTCTGCTTTCCCAGTCCAGCTGTGCTTTTCCAGTCCCAGCACTGCTCCTTCCCAGTCCAGCCCTCCTCCTTCCCAGTCCCAGCTCTGCTTTCCCAGTCCAGCTCTGCTTTCCCAGTCCAGCCCTGTGCCTTTCCAGTCCCATCACTGCTCTTTCCCAGTCCCAGCTCTGCTTTCCCAGTCCAGCTGTGCTTTTCCAGTCCCAGCACTGCTCCTTCCCAGTCCAGCCCTCCTCCTTCCCAGTCCCAGCTCTGCTTTCCCAGTCCAGCTCTGCTTTCCCAGTCCAGCCCTGTGCCTTTCCAGTCCCATCACTGCTCCTTCCCAGTCCCAGCTCTGCTTTCCCAGTCCAGCTGTGCTTTTCCAGTCCCAGCACTGCTCCTTCCCAGTCCAGCCCTGCTCCTTCCCAGTCCCGCACAGCTCTTTCCCAGTCCCAGTTCTGCTTTCCCAGCCCCAGCCCTGCTCCATCCCAATCCCAGCTCTGCTCCCTCGCAGTCGGACCAGGCAGGAATTCTGCAGCTCGGCAGGATAACGTGTGGGGCTGCTGGGAAAGGGCTGCGGAGGTGCCGTGATTTATTATTTCTCGGTTTAAGGTTTGTTGTTTTCCTTTATAAAACAAGCCCCCGGGAAGGGGTTTGAAATATCAGGACATTTGATCCCGAGCGCGTTATAAACCCTAAACGCCGACGATGTGGCCACCATTAAAATCCCTTCCCGGGCAGCATCAATCCCAGCCCGCCCGGCTCGGGGGGTGTTTTCATTGACTCCATTTCAGCCCTGTCGCTGGGAATGGCCTGTCCCAGTGCCAGCGGGCAGGGGAGCTGTGGGCGCTGGGACAGATTGATTTCAGGGCGATGTTGCTCTGCAGAGGAATCCAAGTACATTTCTTCCCCCACTTTGCATGGAAAGCTATTTTTCTTCCTTGCCGCCTCATCCTGGCCAAGAAAGAGGCTCCGACGTGAACTCACTTGGCAGGAGAGCGGGATGATTGGTAACTTCATCTCCTGGTTCCTTTCTGTTGGGTTTTTTTTTTTTTAACTGTTTATGGCTGTTCTTGTTGCAGCGATGCAGGAAAGCGGGAGCTGGGGGAGAGCAGGGGATGGGGGCGAGCAGGGGATAAAGGGGAGCAGGGGATAAAGGGGAGCAGGGGATAAAGAGGAGCAGGGGATAAATGGGGTCAGGGGATAAATGGGACCAGGGATAAAGGGGGACAGGGGATAAATGGGACCAGGGATAAATGGAAGCAGAAGATAAATGGGGTCAGGGGATAAAGGGGGACAGGGGAAAAAGGGGAGCAGGGATAAATGGGGTCAGGGGATAAATGGGACCAGAGATAAAGGGGGACAGGGGATAAAGGGGAGCAGGACATGGAGGGGAGCAGGGGATAGGGGAGAGCAGGGACCAGGATGGATGAGAGCAGGGGTTGGATAGAGCAGAGAATGGGGGAAAGCAGAAACTGGGGGGAGCAGGGACTGGAGGGAAGCAGGGAATTAAGGGAGCAGGGATTGGGGGAGAGCAGAGAATTCAGAGAACAGGGACTGGGAGAGAGCCGGGACTGCATGGGAGAAGGGAATTGAGAGAGCAGGGAATGGGGTAAAGCAGGGACTGGATGGGAGAATGGAATTCAGAGAACAGGGAATGGGGTAAAGCAGGGACTGGATGGGAGAAGGGAATTCAGAGAACAGGGAATGGGAGAGAGCAGGGACTGGATGGGAGAAGGGGATAGGGGAGAGCAGGGATCAGATGGGAAAGCAGGGATTGGGTTGTGAGCAGGGGATGAAGGGGAGCAGGGAATGAAGGGGAGGAGGAGCTGGAGGGGTGCAGGGAATGAGGGGAACAGGGG
>VYZT01006652.1:0-12643 GCA_013400735.1 Pomatostomus ruficeps | reverse complement strand
AGAATTTTCAAAGCTTTTGTGAGGGGAGCAAATAGCTGAGGCACATCCCAAAGATGTCTTGTTAACCATTGTGTGGCTAAGGTTTGAGTTAAGGTATTAATGAATATACTTGTTATGCAGCTCAGTTTTTATTTGTGCTATTTCACCTAGCACATAATCATTTTATATCACTTACCACTGGCTATGCTGTTGCAAAGAGATAATGCACATCCAGAGCTATTACCCAAGTTGCTGCAACTACGTTAGCTGTTCATGCTCTTTCCATTTTTAGAACAGCTTTCAATTTTCAAAGCAAATTTTTGATACTTTTCTTCTAGATCATCACTCTGCTTCTGTGTCTCAGGTATCGTTTTGCATTTCCCAGGACATGTAACTGTTTCAAGTCCACTCTGCCTGTGCTCCTGTATTCTACCACCCCTAACTCTGGTGGTCCTACTATCTTTAAGAGTCTACGCAAATCCCACCTCCTTTGTATGGCTACAACACAGATCATTCACCAGTCTCTCTATTTTTTCCATTTTTCAGCCTTTCCCAGGTGGGTGCCTCTCAACTGATGTGTTCAAGTGGTCCATTTCTTGCTCTCAGTGCTGTAAAATTCTCCACTTCACAAATATATTTGATGGACTTCTTTGTGAACATTAAGTTCATTTTCCTCTGTTGTCTTATATTGGGTTTTGTGGTATTGGGGTATTGTGAAAACTTGCCTAAAACCAATCTGGTTTGTGTCTAAGGCTGATCTCTTTGTTTTTATTTATTTTTATGTGTATGAATTAGATGCGGGGCGGAGGGTGGGTTGTAGTGGTTTTTTGGGGGTATTTTTTAGGGGTTTGCATATATCTGGAGACTGGTTTTTTTTATGATGCATACAAGAAATGGAAGATGATGCATCCATCCCCTGGAACAGTTCTGAAAGCTCAGTGCATAGTTCCTATTAACTGGCATGCATTCAGAAGTATGGGATAAATAAAGAAAATGCTAAGCATAATAAAATGGTGCAATTAGAGATGTGAATGTAGGCCAAATTGTACCCCAAAGTAAAGGAAAAAAGATAAAATACAGAACTGTAAGAGTAGTGGCAATACTAAGAATGTTTCTTATCTAGAAAATTTCTGCCCTCAATAGGGTTGTACCTGTGTCTGATTTTGTTAATAGCTAAGAAACCTTGAGTATTCACACATCCAGAGCTCCTTCTGTGAGGGCAGGTTCATGACCATCTTTGAGCCCCCTTGTCTAGTGGAGGGTGTCTTTGTGCATGGCCGGGTGGTTGGAACTAGATGATCTTTGAGGTCCCTTCCAACCCAAACCATTCTATGACTCTGTGACAACCATAAAATTTTGTTGTTCCTTGTGTTAATTTCTATTTTTTTCTATATAGTTGCCTAAGCTCCTTCAGCAGTCTCTTTCCAGAGCATACATATTAAGAAATGAGGATATGTTGCTAAACAATGCCCACATGTTACTGAAAATAAGAGTATTTTCTGCAGAACTGGTAGACATGTACATGCTGAGCACCACTGATCCTGTAATGAGACTTCTCCAGGTCTCAGTCATGCCTGCCCTGGGGTTTGGATTGCAGTCTTGTACATGGGATAAATTCTATATCTAGGTTCCCTTGGCTTTTAATAATCAGGAGTTGGGACATTTGTGTCCCATCCTGAGACTGTGTTAGGCTGCTGTTTTCCATCTCTTTTCTAATGTATGCACTGTGCCAGTGCAGCAGGTTCTGTTAGGGAGAATGTGGTTTCTCCCGGAGAAGGAGAGTTGTGAGTTCTTTCCACCTGGAGAGGTAGAGATCCGAGATGTTACTGGGAACAGAAACCAGCCTGCAAAGGCCAGGCTCTAGTCATAGCTACCTCACAGTTAAGCAATATTTTAATGTTGTGTATGTGTTTAAATGTGGGGTCTTTCTGCTTAAAAAGGACAATGAAAAGTAAGTGCTTTAGCTGCTGGCTACTTCTATCCTGAGGGGACTAACCACCACATCTAAAACATGCTGAAGAAGTTTCTGTGGGACAGTTTGTTTTGTAAACATAGTAAAACACGTTACCAACAATTATTTGTATAAATCTGGGGCTAGATTTCCAAAAGAGAAGCTTAAGTGTTGTAGTTAGATGGGAATTACTTTACCACCTTCATTTAAGATGTGAAAATTTAGAGTGTTATCCTAAAAGCAGAAGTTTAAAGCCCCTTTTCTCCCAGTGGGACAGGCATTGCTCTTTTCAAATGCTCTGTTGTTTTCCCATCCACGAAAGGATTTAAGACCCTCCAAAGGCTTCTGGAGAAATGCCCAGTTTCAAATCCCTTTTCCTAAAGATAAGTTTCATGAACTGAATTGGTTTTTCCTTGTATGCCTACAGATGGCCAAGACCTGTTGCATAGGTCAAACTTTGCTACTTGTCTTTTAGAGGAGTACTAACCCTTATGGGGATAGGGCTAACAAAGTACTTCCCACTTGTCTTGGTTTCAGGCTAGTATAGAGTTAATGTCTTCTCAGTAGCTGTTACAATGCAGTGTTTTGGATTTGGAATGAGAATGTTGTTGATAACACACTGGTGTTTGGTTTTTAGCTAATTGTGTTTATGCTAAGTCAAGGACTTTTTTCTCTGCCAGTGAGAAGGTACATGAAAGAAACTGGGAGGAAGCATAGCTGGGACTGGTGATCCAAACTGACCAAAAGGATATTCCAGACTATTGAATGTCATCCCTGGTGTATAAACTGGGGGCAATTATCCTGAAGAGGGTCCAGTCTGAGTTAGGAAAGGGAGTCTGGCATCAGTCAGTGGGTGGTGAGCAATTACATTGGGCATCACTTGTTTTTCCCTTGTTATTATAATTATTGTTTTCATTATTACTGTATTTTTTTAACTTTATTTTCAATTAAACCTATCTCAACCTGCAAGTTTTACTTTGATTCTCCTCTGTATTCCATCAGGTTGGCAGGGGAGAGAGGGGGCGTGAGTGAGTGACTACATATTGCTTAATTTCCAGTTGGGCTTAAGCCACAACATCAATGTCCACAAATATCAGGTTTGTGACCACCTGAAGATCCTGAATATACATAAGTCCCAGGAACCTGATGTGTTGAGAGAGTTGGCTGATGTAGTTGCCAAGCCACTTGCCATGATATTTGAGAAGTCATGGTAGTCAGGTGAAGTCCCAAACATTGGACCTGCCTTTATAAAGGCTCAAAAGGTGACCCTGGGTATGACTGACCTTCCAACCTCATGTCTGTGCCTGGGAAGATCATGTAACAGATCCTCCTAGAAGCTGTGCTGTCCCTTGGAGGACGGGGAGGTAATTTGAGACAGCCAGCATGGCTTCACCAAGTCCCACCTTTCCAACCCAGTGGCTTTCCATGATGGGGTGACCACATCAGTGGGCAAGGAAATGCTGCAGATTTATCTGCACTTCTGTAAAGTGTTCAACAGGGTCCCCCACAACATCCTTCTGTCTAAATTGGAGAGACATGGATTTGATGGGTGGACTGTTACATGGATAAAAAAGGAGTTGAACAGTTCCATCCAGAGGTCAGGATGGATTCCAGGCTCAGGGTCCTGTGGACATCAGTGACAAGTGGTGTCCCTCAGGGGTCTGCATTGTGACCAGTGTTATTTAATATCTTCATTAATGACATAGANGCCCAGAAGGACTTGGGGGTGCTGTGGGGGAGAGGCTGGACATGCCCTGGCCATGGCACTCACAGCCCAGAGAGCCAAACGTGACCTGGGCTGCAACCAGAGCCCTGTGGGCACCAGGGGAGGGAGGGGATTCTGCCCCTCTGCTCCGCTCTGGTAAGACCCACCTGGAGCACTGCATCCAGCTCTGGGGACCCAACACAGGAAGGACAGGGACCTGCTGGAGCAAGTCCATAAGAGGCCACCAGGATGATCAGAGGGATGGAGAAACTCTCCTATGAGGAAAGACTGAGAGAATTGGGATTGTTCAGCATGGAGAAGGCTCCAGAGTGACCTGATTGTAGCCATCCAGTACTTGAAGACAACCTACAAGAACAATAGAGAAGGACTTTTCACAAGAGCATGTAGTGGCAGGACAAGAAGTGTCTTCCAACTGATAGAGAGTATGTTCAGATTAGGGAGAAATTGTTTACTGTGAGCGTGGTGAGGCACTGGAGGTTGCCCAGAGAAGCTGTGAATGCCCCGTCCCTGAAAGTGTTCAAGACCAGGCTGGATTGGGCTCTGAGGAACCTGGTCTAGTGAAAGGTCCCTGGAAGGAGGTGATCTTTAAGGTCCCTTCCAACTCAAACCATTCTGTGATTCTATGATTCTATGATTTGAATCATGTGTCCTTATCTGGATCTGAGAGAAACACAGACTGAGCTAGCTGAGAACTACAGAAGTGGTGGACTAGCAGACCTGTATCTTCCAGCTTGCTCATTCTTGTGTTTTCCTACTGAACAAATAAATCAAAAAGGCTGATGGCAGTCTAGTTTTACGTATTCAAGTCCGGGAAAGCCCGTCTCGTACTGATGGTGCTGCATGTGTATGTGGATAAACATGACTATTAATCTATTCTGACAGGAAGAGGTATGAGTCATATGAAATTTAGCTTTTTCAAACACTTAGATCAATGTGTCATTAAAAAAAAATCTGTTGGGAATAGAACTGGGTACGTAAACTGAATTTCCAGCTAGCACCATCAGGCAACAGTTATTGCTAATAACTGTCCTCTAGAAAACCCCATCTGAAGAATGACTTTTTATTGCCAAAGTCAAGATAGCTGAAGAAATCTGCATTTTCATAAGGAAGAAAGATGCTTGTCTCAGTGGGTTCTTTTCAGAAATGTGGAAAAAGGCAACACAGAAATACAACTGGGATAAATTTTCCTTTTCCTTCTAAGTTTAATTTTTCCTGTAGGGTTTGTAATGTGTATGTCCTTTTTGTCATTACCTAAATTAGGATGCAACAAGGGATGTTTCTAGATGGAAGGTACATTTTTTGCACTGTGGAAGAAGGGCTGGGCAGTTTTTGTTAGCATCTGAGCTAAATAAAAAAGTAATTAAAAAAATAGTATTGATGATGTTTCCTGTCCAGTGACATTCATAATGTTGTGTTATATGTTACAGATCTCCCTTTCTCCAGGCACAGAAATACTCTTTCCAAAGCTCCTTCAATTGCTCTTCAGCCTTTATAGTTTTTGTGTTGTCAGGCTGTGGGCAGATGTTGACATACCATGTTGCTGTTTAGCTTTGTTTGAAAGCTTGTCAGAAGACTGAATGACCACTAATGTCTTAATTAGACTTCAATTAGGACATCACACCTTAGCCATGTTCTGAAATGAGTTTGAGATGTTTTAGTGTCTTTTTATTTCCTTTTAATGGAAATAAAATGTCCATGGTCTTTAAATGTTTATCTGCATTCTTAACTTACCTATGGTTTTCTGTTGTATTTGTAAAGCATAAGAAATCTTTTTATCTATAGGAAATCTTTGTATTTTTCAGTGTAACTGAAACTGGAATTTGAAAAAGTGATATCCCTGGTGCATAAATAATAGAATACATGAAATCTGTCATTTTGTCTGATCACATCTCTGCAAGCTCATGGCAACAGCTTTTTGTTCTCTTAGGAATGACCTGAGTACGTGAAGGGAAGACAAGAACCTCTTGCCTTTCAAGTGTAATACATTTGAGGAGACGTGAGGGTGACTCACTGAAGAAATGAACAGAATTAATAAGAAATCATTGAGAATTTTCCTTTTGAATTTCAGCCTAAAAAACCTTATTGTTGTGTTAAACTGGTGGAAGAAAATATCTAGTCCAGATAGCAGGACTCACAAGCTGCAGGTTGAGATCAAGACTGAAATACAGATAGAACTCTGGGTGGAAGCCCAAGACAGGAGGCCATGAACTGCCAGCCTTTGGGATAACAAAGGGCATGAAGATATATGAGGCCAGCCAGGTGAATGCACACTGAGACACAGCAGGAGCTGGGAGTCACTGACTTTTCAGGTAACCAAGAAGATGAAGATGGGTGCTGCCAGCAAAGTGGATGGACGGGAAGAGGGAGGTAGGAGTCGAAGATTCAAGAGGAAGAGCAAGACTTGCATTCGAGTAGATTGTGAGGGTATAAAAGCTCAGGAGTTCCTCTGTTGGGAGTCCCTCTCAGCAGCACCAGCTTGTGCTGCTTCTGTGTTACTGCACTGTTAATAAATGGCTTTATAGAATGAGACATCTGAGACTCTGCCAGGGGAAGTGTAGGGTGCAGCCAGTGAGGAGACCTGGTCTGAGTGAGTGGGGTGTGCAGGAGCTGGGCAGGCACCCCTTGGGGCACTGGAGCTGCCCACGGTGGAGGGGCTTCGGTCCCAGCAGGGAAAGTCTCTCACCTTGGGAGTGAGGCTGCCAGGGGCCTTGGGAATGGTCAGGCTGGGAAGTTTCCTTAGCAAATTATCATCTTCAGAGCTTCACTCCTGTGTCTTTACTTTCAAGTTACTCGCTTCAAATAACTAACTTTGTTGTGTGGGTAACACAAATGGCCCTGTTTCAATAACAAAGATGAGTGTACTGTGTCTGGGCAAACAGAAAGCACAAAAATCCTGGAATGTGAGTGGCTTAATTTTAAAAAGCAAATTCCCCTGCATTTTTCTGTCAGCCTGTGAACTGAAATGTTTTCAAAATGTTAAATGAAAATTATATACAAAAAGGAAGGTTGGTCTTGATTTAGGTATTCCATTTAAGTTTTATTTAGGTATTCCATTTAAGTTTTATTTTGGAGATGAGTGTGAAGGTAACAATTCTGTTAAGAAGAGGGAAAATTTCTGATGTTTTGTATTTTGATAACATAGGTGTTACAAAAATTATGATATGCTACCATGGGCCTTACTGTCCACCTCTTTTTGCCAGAGTGAGATATTTTATTTAGTTTGCAGAATAGGTTATTTAATGAATACATATTTTTCAGAACATTCATTAAACTAATTTAATCTTTTCATCCAAGTAGGTATTCACATATCTCTAGTTACAAGCTTTAAGTAAATGAAAAGTCAGAAACATTTGTCCTGTTCTTCTTGGTGGAAAGGTACTAACCAATAACCAAAAATACAGCATGAGGGAATGCAATGAAGAGAGAAAATAATTTCACAAATACTCAGTAAATTCTAACCAGTTCTTTGAAAGTTATTTAATAGCTGGTAAATAATGACTCTATGTCTGTGCATCTAATAAAGTGAGTCTCTTTTATCCATATAAGGTCTTTGGACCGTGTGCTAGTTATTAGACATGTAGAGTTGTCTTCTTTTAAAAGCTAAAATGCATTCAGTTGGTAATTCAGTGTTAACACATCACATGTAATATCCTGGAAAAACGGAAACACTTCTTTTGGTTCACTAAAACAGTAAGAAGCTGTTAAGATCTTTTACATAACCAACCAATTGAAATAGGGAGTATCCACACATAAAATCTCATCACTGTGGAAAACAAAGACAGTGTTTATATCATTCAAAGAAAGTTGATTTTTCTCTGGATGAATGAGCAGACAAATAAGGGAAGGCTTAAGGAGACACCAGACACAGACATTGGTGGCTTAGCTCTGAAGGAATAAAAGAGAAAAAGGAACAGTGATCTAAGTGCTACTTCAGTGAAGAATATCTGAGAGCTTTTCCCCATGCTGATGGCTTTGACAGGGGTGATTACCACCTGTTTTCCTAGTACCAGTAAAAAACAGTGAATAATGTGATAGAGCTAAGTTTAAGGGCCGTAACCATGCTGCTTGTATTTTTGTACTATAGCAAGTAAAAGATTTAGAAAGAACAGCTGAAGATCTTGTCTTAGCACCGATGGAAGATAAATGGCAAGCTTCCTATTGGCATGAGGGGAAATCTGCACTAACTTTTCAACATGCTGCACTCCAAGCACATAGACAAAGAGTGAAAATGCTACACAGTCCAGGGCAACAGCTTTCATCTACTCTGAAAAAACACTCAAGAGCCTTATTCCTTTGTATCTGATTTATATTCAACGCCCTTGTGATTTGTTTCTGCTTCTTCTCTAAAAGGGAAGAGGGAGTGGAAGCAAGTGTATCAGGGTGCACTTCGATTGCCAGGTGCTGGAGGTAAACCACATGAATGCAATTATTTACCTTCAGACATCATGAAGAAAATTCTTTTCTTATCACAGTTCAACACTTACATTTAGAAATGTAAACCTCACAAGAACAGTGTACTCAGCATCAAGTCTGGCTTTTCTGGCTTTCTCAGTGGGGGAGTGTTTTCTGTTAACCATTTACAAAAACATGCACAAATATGCTTCATGTTTAAGTTGAAGTCTAAAAACCTCAGGTAAAAATTGTAAAAGGTGACTAATTACTGAAAATTGGACTCATGTACATATAGGAACTGCTATGAGCAAGAAGCAACAGTAATTTTGTCCACATAGCTGAAAATGCAATTTTGTGCTAACATCCTTTCATATGAAGGATTCAGAGAACACTTAATCACTGTTAATTAGTTTATGTTTCTGGGAGGCAAAGGTGGGTTTTGAAGTTGTATCAGTCACTATTCCATTTAAATACATTTCATGACACACAGCTTCTAGACAAACAAGACTGTTATCTTTCTACTTAGACATCTCTTAGGTGTGCCTTTAAAAACTTGTGTAAATATAGTCCTAAGCAGGGAACAGAAACAAAGTACCTGCTTGATATTTTCAAAGTGTGAGGAAGGCAATAAACTGCCTGGTATTATCAAAACTGCCAAAAAATGCATCATGGTAATATCCCTCATAACCTAATTAGCATTAATCTTGGAATTTTGATCACCAAGGACTAGTACACATGTTCATGTCTAGATGGCAGTAGGACTTTTTTAAAAAAAAATTTAGGTACCTACAGTGATGTCTTTTAATGCTTTTTGTAATCCAACCATTAGTTCTTTGTTTCTTTTTTCCTAATTTATGCCAATTCAAGTGTAACATTTTCTATTTCCAGACACTTCTGCCACCTACTCCCAGTGATGACAATCAGCATTGTTGCCTTTTTGTATTGTACCTAGTCACTGGACCTGATACAGCAAATATATAGCTTATTACACTTATTTCACTGATGAAGTCACAGATCAGGAATAGAGTATATGGTTGTAGGGCACAAGTTCTTGGGTTTTTTTGTAATAGACACATCCCCAGTATTTAAAAGAGGTCCCGAGAAGCAATGCCTGTTGATGGATACGTGGCGATAGCCAGTGATTTGTCCCATAGAAACTGCACATGGCCTACTTGCTTCTGCTACCCCTTTGGACTAGATATGAAACAGGGATACTAAGCCTTGTGTGACTAACTTTCACCTTGCCTTGTCACTTAGTGGGTTCACTAGTATGTTGCAGTTTGGTAATCCCATTCCCCATGTGAAATGGCTCACCAGGCTGTGTATCATGGATGAGGTTTGTCTATCTTCCTCATGTTACTTTACTGCCTGGGTATAATTTAATCATTCTAGACTTCAAAATTTTTGTTAAAAAACCCACACAAAACAAACAATGTGAACTCATTTGAAAACAGTTTTGTTGTTAGGTTGAACTAAATTAATTTTATTTTGATGAGGTTTTGAGCAAATGTGGTAGTTACCTTCTTGTTTGTCTAGTATGAGTAGTATGAAGAAAAATTCTGATGTATGGGTGCTACCTCCGTTTAATGCTTTTTTTTTTTTATTTTCCTGTTTAGTATTTATTTTCCAGTCTAGGTTTGTCCTGTGCTTATCACTTCAAAGCTCAGCATTCTGAAAGCTCACAATTATGCTTTTGAGTAAATTATCTATTAATTCCTCTGTTAGATCAGGATATTTGTCAATGGTTCGAACATATCTAATGTTTCTAAAGGAGGCACTGTATTCCCCTTTGCTCAGGACTGGGGACTGGAAAAACAGCTGGTCCCCATTTTAAAGTTTTCTTACACAGCTTTTCATTTAAGTGTTTGTTTCTAAAACTCTCTAGTCTTCAAATTATTATAATAATCATGTAAGAAATCTTTGCAAAGTAGTTTGAGGCAAAAGCACCATATGAATGGTAGGTAGGATTCTCAAGATGCTGTCTCACTCATTTTTTATTCTCATTTCTCTTACTTATTCACTTTCTGACATCATTATCTCTGGGAATCACTTATAGTGTCAAACTTGTTCAGTAAGAATGATCGGGGGGAAAAAGTGTATTCAATGTCCCCTGGAATACCAGAAGGTGACCTTTGTAATAAATGATGCCATTCCATGAAAACAGCATAGTCATGGATTTTAAGAGCAGAGGCAAAATCTTATAATACATCATCCTGACCTGCTGCAAAACAAATGTTCATAAGCCAATAATTTCTGTACCAGAATAACAAATGTCCAATCAGTGATCTAAGCTATATTGTTCAACTAACAGAGTGAACACTGGGTACACACACCAATTGTTGCAGCACTTGAAAACAATAACATCTTCTAGAGTGAGTTTGTAATTGTTGAATTCTATTATGCTTTTTGAGGTTGATGAAGGAACTTCCTGGTATTAGAGATTTCCTCTTGTGTGCAGTTACAGACCACTTCATCTTTTCCAGGTGGGGTTTAGGAATGAATTTTCAGGATCATTCTTAGCCTTCTTTTCTGCATAATTTCCAGGTCTTCATATCTTTTCCAGTTTCCTCTTCCAGGAGCAGACCTATTGTTGAAGCTATTCATAGCTGGCTAACAGACTGCAGAGGTAAGGCTGTGAAGGTTTTGGCTGAGGTGGAGCTGATTTTCCTCATAGTAGCCCTGGGGAGTGAGCAAGCGGCTGGCAGGGCTGAACTGCCAACTAGGGATTAACTACAGCACTGCTGCACTCTTGCTCCATGAGTTCTGCAGGCAGTGGGGTGGCTGGCAGGTGTATCTACTGGCAAGTATAAGCAGTGTCACCAGGCCATGTGCATGGCCCACAGAACCTCCATGCTGAGGTACAGATAAAGAAGGAAGGGTGAGAGCTTGCTACTCAAACATACCCTTATTTCTCTCAGCCAATGCCATACCAACCATGCTACACTGCTCAGTGAGGTATGTTGAATATATTGGATACTGCTTTCAAATCAGTGTGCCAAAAGATTATAAGAATAATCAAATTTTCTTCCTAATGAAATTATCCTGTATTAAGAAAAACACAATCATTTCTGTCTCAAGCACAAATGTATTTGTGTTAATGAAAACTCCAGGGCAGCTTTTAGTAATTTCATTACAGACTACCTTGGAACATGGTAGTTCAATTAATCTCTGCAGCACCACATTGCATTCTTAACTTTTTTCCAAACAAACATTGAAATATTTGTATTGGATCTCCAGGTTTTAGGTACTTTGAACAAGAATAGAACATGATATGAGCTCAACATGATAGATGGCTAAAGGCAAATGGGCTTTATTTAAAATACGTACTCTCAAGTCCTCTTATAATACATTCCAGTCAAAGATTCCTGGTGTAAGTATAAATATACTTTAAAGATCGTGTAAGTTTCCAAAAATCTTATGCTCTTCATTACAGTGGCCCACTCAATATGAAGAAATATTTAGTCTCAGCTAGGCCTGCATAACAACTAAAATGGTTGTAGTCAACACACCTGCAGCATTTGCGCATGGCATAAAAGAAGAAAATACCCTTGAAGTGACAATATAATTTTGAAGTCATGTTTCTGAGAAAGAAAAATAGGGTTCCTCATGTCCTGTATGTCTATAGCCCATCAAATGCCATCTTTCAACAAGAATTTCCAGTCTTATGGTCCCTTTTTCTTACTTTTTAAGGCTTTGCTTTTCATGATTCTGTTTCGGTTTTGTTAGGTTTTTTGTTTACTGATGGCTAGGTTCTAATATATGTTGCAACCATTTTGTCCCTGTTTTGGAAGCCAAATAACATATTGACTAATTCCATAATCGAGTATTTTGTGGTCAGTTGCGGTGTGCTCTGGCCAGTTTCGGTCTATCTCATGGCCAGACTCAGCTATGTCCCCTCCCCCGGCCCCTTGGTATCTGTTTCCCACCCCTTGAAAGCTCTGTATTGCACAGAGCTATACAAAGCCCACCAATTTCAAACCCAGCTCTCCTCCTCTATTGGATATTGTACCCTCCCCCCGCCCCTCCTGCCGGTATTTATGTATCTGTAACACGCTCTGCCAGTGCTTCCCTGGCACAACCCAGTGCCGAATAAACCATCTGGGAAAGCCCCTCCATTTGTCTCTCCTTCTTCAGTGTGCCTGTGCTATCAGGGGATTGGGTGAAAGCTTGCTGGACCTTCACCAGCCCTCCCACACCCGGAGCAGCCCAGCCAGCCCCTGACACCATGAGTGGACACCCGGTGCCTCCCCCAGAGGCACTGCAGCAGTGGTCATGCTTAAAAAGATCAGTTGACCAGAGATAGATGATTGTTCTCAGAGGGATCTTTGCTGTGTGCTTTTATGTTCCATTTATGCAGATATCTTATGAGTATCATCATCCCTACCTGTTTTGGAATAGCCTTCGGGGAAAAAACTATGCCTTTCATTTGGGTGCTTCTACTAGGAAGGTTTTTCCCCTCTGATGTAACTGTGGTTTTCTCAATCATATTTTGCAGTTTAGTAGGGCTTACTCACTTGTTTTACCAGCAACTTCCCTGATTTATTATTACAGCTGGAAATAATAAATACTTTTACCTTGTGTCCTGGTTTCAAAGA